>JAJPUD010018502.1:0-28566 GCA_023553655.1 Myrmecobius fasciatus | reverse complement strand
GGAGTATACTTTTTTCTCAGGGGTTCATGGAACTTATACAAAAATTGATCATGTGTTAGGGCATAAAAACCTCAAAATCAAATGCAGAAAAGCAGAAATAGTAAATGCATCCTTCTCAGATCATGATGCAATAAAACTTACATGTAATATAAGGCCAGGAGAAAATAGGCCACAAGTTATTTGGAAATTAAATAATCTAATCCTGAAGAACGAATGGGTGAAAGAGCAAATTATAGACACAATCGAAAATTTCATCCAGGAGAATGACAACAATGAGACAACATACCAAAATTTGTGGGACTCGGCTAAAGCGGTTATAAGGGGTAATTTTATATCTCTAGATGCTTACTTGCGTAAAACAGAGAAGGAGAAGATTAATGAACTGGGCTTACAATTAAAAAAGCTAGAAAAAGACCAAATTAAAAACCCTCAATTAAATACCAAATTGGAAATTCTGAAAATTAAAGGGGAGATCAATAAAATTGAAAATAAGAAAACTATTGAATTAATAAATAAACCAACAAAATAGATAAGCCTTTAGTTAATTTGATTAGAAAAAGGAAAGAGGAAAATCAAATTATTAGTCTCAAAAATGATAAGGGAGAACTTTCCTCCAATGAAGAGGAAATTAGAGTAATAATTAGGAGTTTCTTTGCCCAACTTTATGCCAATAAATTTGATAATGTAAATGAAATGGAGGAATATCTACAAAAATATAGATTGCCCAGATTAACAGAAGAGGAAATAAATTATTTAAATAGCCCTATTTCAGAAAAAGAAATAGAACAAGCTATTAATCAACTCCCTAAGAAAAAATCTCCAGGACCAGATGGATTTACATGTGAATTTTACCAAACATTCAAAGAACAATTAATCCCAATACTATATAAACTATTCGAAAAAATAGGGAAAGAAGGTGTACTACCAAATTCCTTCTATGACACAGATATGGTGCTGATAGCTAAACCAGGTAGGGAGAAAACTGAGAAAGAAAACTATAGACCCATTTCCCTAATGAATATTGATGCAAAAATTTTAAATAAGATTTTAGCAACAAGATTACAGAAAGTCATCCCCAGGATAATACATCATGACCAAGTAGGATTTATACCAGGAATGCAGGGCTGGTTCAATATTAGGAAAACTATTAGCATAATCAATTATATTAATAACCAAATTAATAAAAACCATATGATTATCTCCATAGATGCAGAAAAAGCCTTTGATAAAATCCAACACCCATTCCTATTAAAAACACTGGAGAGTATAGGAATAAATGGGCTTTTCCTTAAAATGATTAGTAGTATCTACTTAAAACCTTCAGCAAGCATCATATGTAATGGAGTCAAACTAGAACCATTCCCAATAAGATCAGGAGTGAAACAAGGCTGCCCACTCTCACCATTACTATTTAATATTGTATTAGAAATGTTAGCTTTGGCAGTAAGAGAAGAAAAAGAGATAAAAGGAATCAGAGTAGGTAGTGAAGAAACCAAATTATCACTCTTTGCAGATGACATGATGGTATACTTAGAGAATCCTAGAGACTCAACTAAAAAACTACTAGAAACAATTCACACCTTTAGCAAAGTGGCAGGATACAAAATAAATCCACATAAATCATCAGCATTTTTATATATTACCAATAAAGTTCAGCAGCAAGAGATACAAAAAGAAATTCCATTCAAAATAACTGTTGATAGTATAAAATATTTGGGAATTTATCTGCCAAGGGATAGTCAGGAACTATATGAACTAAATTACAAAACACTTTCCACACAAATCAAATCAGACCTATTCAATTGGAAAAGCTTAAAATGCTCATGGGTAGGACGAACGAATATAATAAAAATGACAATACTACCCAAACTAATTTATTTATTTAGTGCCATACCAATCAATCTCCCGAGAAATTATCTTACAGATCCAGAAAAAATAGTAGCAAAGTTCATTTGGAAAAACAAAAGGTCAAGAATTTCAAGGGGATTAATGAAAAAAAAGGCTGAAGATGGTGGACTTGCTGTACCAGATCTAAAACTATATTATAAAGCAGTGGTCATCAAAACCATTTGGTACTGGCTAAGAAATAGAGTAGTCGATCAGTGGAATAGGATAGAATCACAAGACAAACTAGGCAATAACTATAGCAATTTGGTTTTTGATAAACCCAAAGACCCCAGCTTTTGGGATAAGTATTCACTATTTGACAAAAACTGCTGGGAAAACTGGAAACTAGTGTGGAAGAAATTAGGGCTTGACCCACATCTAACACCACATACCAAGATAAGATCTAAATGGGTTCATGATCTGGATATAAAGAGTGATTTTGTAAACAAGTTAGAGGAACATAATATAGATTACCTCTCAGACCTGTGGAGATGGAATAAATTTATGTCCAAAGAAGAACTGGAACTCTTAATTGAAAACCAGATAGATAACTTTGACTATATTAAGTTAAAAAGTTTTTGTACAAACAAAATCAATGCAGACAAGATTAGGAGGGAAGCAATAAATTGGGAAATCATCTTTACATTTAAGGGTTCTGATAAAGGTCTCATCTCTAAAATATATAGAGAATTGTCTCATATTTATAAAAATTCAAGCCATTCTCCAATCAATAAATGGTCAAAGGATATGAACAATTTTCAGAGGATGAAATTAAAACTATTTATAGTCATATGAAAAGGTGCTCCAAATCACTATTGATCAGAGAAATGCAAATCAAGACAACCCTGAGATACCACTTCACACCTGTCAGATTGGCTAAAATGACAGGAAAAGTTAATGATGAATGTTGGAGGAGTTGTGGGAGGGCTGGGACACTGATGCATTGTTGGTGGAGCTGTGAACCGATACAGCCATTCTGGAGAACAATTTGGAGCTATGCTCAAAAAGTTATCAAACTGTGTATACCCTTTGACCCAGCAGCATTTCTATTGGGCTTATATCCCAAAAAATCATAAAGGAAGGAAAAGGCCCCACATGTGCAAGAATGTTTGTGGCAGCCCTTTTTGTAGTGGCTAGAAACTGGAAATTGAATAGATGCCCTTCAATTGGAGAATGGCTGAAAAAATTACGGTATATGAATATTATGGAATATTATTGTTCTGTAAGAAATGACCAGCAAGACGATTTCAGAGAGGCCTGGAGAGACTTACATGAACTGATGCTGAGTGAAATGAGCAGAACCAGGAGATCATTATACACGGCAACAACAGTACTATATGACGATCAATTCTGATGGACATGGCTCTCTTCAACAATGAAATGTTTCAAACCACCTCCAATTGTTCACTGAAGAAAGCCATATCCACCCAGAGAGAGGGATGCGAAATGTGGACCACAACATAACATTCTCATACTCCTTGATTGATGTTTGCTTACATTGTGTTTCCTTTATCTGATATATCGTTTGTGTAGATAAGATTTTTCTTGCACAACAATGATAAGTTTGGAAATATGTATACATATATTCGATTTGCCAATATTTTAACATAATTAACATGTAGTGGATTTCCTGCCATCTAGGGGAGGGGTGGGGAGTTGGGGGGAAAAATTTGTAACGGAAAGCTATGTAAGGGTTATTGTTGAAGAATTACCCACACATATGTTATGCAAATAAAATAAAATTAAAAAAAAAGATAACTCTCCAGATTGAATTCTTGAGTAGCAGAACAAACAAAAAGTCAAGGTGAGAAAACGGGAGGTTTTCAAGAGAGTTATATTACACTGGGATTTTGACTGACCCAGAGCACACACTGGAGTAGCATCAACACTTGGTCTTGAAGGCAGCTCTGAAAGTATAAGTAACAGCTTCAGAAGCTGTAACTTCAGAGACACCAGGAAGATAGGACCATTGGTCAGAAAAAATTACAGGAACATTTTAATCGCTTTGGAAAAGGGACCAGGTGCTTTGGTATCTCCATTACTCCCCCAAACAGTTCTGGATTGCAGTTTCAGGGTGACAAGAAACACTAGAATTTACAACTGCAAAGAGACCAGGAACTTTATATATAAAGAGAAGAGCAAAGACCAGGAGAATTTTGACCACACATTTTACTGTATCAACCTAGTTTGGAAATACCTAAAAATTGTACTCTCTTAGAGCTAGCTCTGAAAACAGTAGCACAAAAATTTTGAAGTTTAGAACAGTGCTTTCCCGTCCCTAGGTGAGCAGAACCCAACTTTAATATAAAGTTCAAAGTCAAAAAATAGGATGTAAAATGAACAAACAAACAAATGAATTTTCCATTTAAAGATCCTACAAGAACAGGCAAGTTCAAAGCACAAAATCGGAAAAAGACAATAAAGTGGGAAAACTATAATCAAAGACTCAAAGAAAAATATGAATTGGACACAAGTTTAATAAGTATTCTAGAAGAGGTAGAGAAAGAGGTAAGAATAGTAGAAGGAAAAATTCAGGAAAGACATGAGAGATATGCAAGAAGACTATGAAAACAAAATTAATATATTGGTAAAGGAAGTACAAAAAATGCCAAAGAAAATAGCACCTCAAAATGTTCAAATGCAAAAAGAGGTACTAAAGAAAATTATTGCTTAAAAATTGAAATTGGGCAGGTGAAAACTAATGACTCTACAAGACATCAAATACCAATGAAATAAAGTCAAAAGAATTTTAAATGGAAGTAAATATCTTCAGACAAATGATTTGGAAAATAAATTAAGACATCAATTAATAATTATCAAACTACCTGAAAGTTATAGTGGGAAAAAAGAGCTGATACATAACATAGTAAAAATATTATCAAAGAAAATTGCCCTAATATTTTAGAATCCGGGCCTAAGATAAAAATTGAAAGAATACACCAGTTTTCTTCTGAGAAAGATTCCAAAATGTAAACTCCCCATAACATTTTACCCCAATTCTAGAGTTTCCTTCCATGGAGGAAGTATTATAAGCAAACAAGAAAAATAATTTAAATATCATAGAGGCACAGTCAGGGTCAAACAAGGTTTAACATCTTCCACATTAAAGAAGTAAAGAGCTTTAAATGTGATATTCTGGAAGGCAAAGGAACTAAGATTAAAAGCAAGATTAACCTACCCATCAAAACTGAATGTAAGGGTATGTAATGAATTAGAGGCCTTCCAAACCTTATTAATTAGAAGAGCTGAGTTGAATAGAAAATTTTAATATTCAAACTGAAGATGCAAGAGAATAATAAAAAGGTAAATATGAAAGAAAAAATCCTAACCCCTTTATTGCTATGGGAGAAGATAGTAAGTGCAACTCCCATAACTTTATCATTATTAGGGCAGTTAGAAGAACTCATGAATATGATTTGGTTATGTTGGAATGATCTCAAGAAGACCATGAAGAGATGAAAAAGAGGGATGCCCTGGGAGAATAGGGAGGGGAAAGGAAGAATGGGGAAAATTAACTCACCAAAAAAGAGGCAAGTAAGAAAGAACTTTTACACGGGACTGGAAAATTGTGTAGGTAGTGGCAGGAAATACTTGAACCTCCATCTCATCAGAATTGATCAGAGAGGGAAAAATAAATACTCATATTTGGTTGGGTATGAAAATCTAATTTACCCAAGAAAGTGGAAAGAAAAAGGGATAAGAGAAAAGGGAAGTGAGAAAAGGGAGGACAGATTAAGTGGTTAGAAGTAAAGCTGACTTTTGAGTAAAGACAGGTTTAAAAGAAGGGGAGAAGGATAAACAAAAAAATAGGAGTGAGGGATATAAAATTAGTCATTATTAATAGAAACAAGATGAATTTGAAACCAAAAAACCATAATATGTTGTATCTAAGAGTCATATTTGAAATAGACACTTATAGTTAAAATAAAGGACTGGAGGAAAAGCTATTATGTTCTACCTGAAGTTTAAAAAAAAAAAACAGTAAGGGGTAGCAGATCCATTCTCAGACAAAGCAAAATTTTTAAAAAGGTATTATTAAAAGATAATAAGGAAAATGCATTTTGATAAAAATATACCATAGACAATGAGGAATATTTGAAAAATCACAGCAAATTTCTCATATCTCAGGGCTCAAATGTACAAGGAACTGAATCAAAAATGAAAAATAATAGTCATTCCCAAATTAATAAATAATGAGTGTTCAAAAGATATATATGTGTATATATAGTGTGTGTTTTTAGAAGTCAAAACTACATATAATAATATAATAATTCTCTCAGTCACGAGAGATACTAATTAAAGAAACTCTGAGGTACTATTTCACACCTATCATAAATGAAAAATACTAGAGAGTATATGAGAAAACAAGAATAGTAATGAACTATTGTTAATGGAATTGTGAACTTGTCCAACCATTGTATAAAACAATTGAGTCAATGACCAAAAGACTCTAAAACTGTATATACCTTTTGACCCAGCAATATCACTACTAAGTCTGTATCCCAAAGAGATCAAGAAAAAGCAAAAGCACCTCTATGTAATACAGACACACATTTGCATATATGCATGTGTACATAAGTATGTGTATGTATGTCTAATATATAAAAATATGTATATATGTCTCTGTGTCTATATCTATATCTATATCTATATCTATATGTAGTAGCAAAGAATTAGAAATTAATGGCATGACCATCAATTTGGGAATGACTGAACAAGTTTTGTTATATAATTTGATGGAATACTGCTGTGCTATAAGAAGTGATGAGGGAAATGATTTCAGAAATACATATGAAGATATATTTGAACTGCTACAAAATGGAACCAGAAGAACATTGTGCACAGTAACATCAATACTGTAATGATAATTGACTATGAAGTACTTAGTTACTCTGACCAATAAAATGATCTAAGATAATTCAAAAAGATTTATGACGAAAATTACTTACCTCTCAAAAGAGAACTAATAATCTATGAGTGCAATTTGAAGTAAAATTTTCTCTTTATTTTTCTTGCTTTTTTGTGTGACATACCTAATATGGAAATGTTTGCATGCTTTCACATACATAATGAGTATCATATTACTTGCTTTTTTCAGTGGAGGAGAGAATGGAGGGAGAGATAATTGGGAACTATTTTTTTTTCTTAATGCTTAAAACTAAATGAATACATGAAGATAACATAGACTTTCCTAGAGGAAAGATCTTTCTTTCCAGACCTATGTGGCTAAAAACATATACAATTATACCCAGTCAATCCCCTACATCTTTCCCCCTACCAACTTTAATCCTGGACTAGAAAAGAGTCAGTTACTCAGTCAGTAACTTTTTAAATCTGATATCACATTATTTTTCTTTTACCATGATGATTTTAATTTAAATCCCTCTTCCTTTCCTATTCAACTTGACAGTTGGGTTTGCCACCTCTTTGAACACTTTTTATTTTTTATTTTTAATAATCCACACTTTCATTCACCAGTCAAACCTCTTATTATTCCTGCTGAGCCTTTTCCCCGCATGACTGAGAGCCTGCTAGGATTCTTTCATCTCCTAAAAGCAGCGGCGACTTTTCAAATGATTCATAGCTTTTTGGGTAGCTTACTTCCTGTCAGTCAACCTCAGGGAGTCCATCCCTTTTTTCAGCATGACACTTGTAATCTCAGTGAGTCCAACCTGCAGTTATTACTAGAAGTTATTTAAAGTACAGTGAATGGTGGGTTGTTGGGATTTTCTTTTTATACTTCCTGAGGATTTCCACCATGTGAGGTGTCTGGACATAAGTACAAAGAGACAGTAGTGATTTTTTTTAAAGGAGGATCTGTGTCCTATTGATATATTCACTCTAGGATAAGTTGATAGATAAGCAGACTTTCCTACTAGACTTCTAACATGTTTAATTTGCATTTTGTCCCAATTTATTTAATGCAGATAGTACAAGAATATGTATTACTTCAAAGTAATACTTGGAAGACTTAATCTTTCTCTACTAATCCACTTACTCTTAGGATACTTACATATGGAAACTGAAGTGGATTACAATACCATATTTTCATTGGCATTGGAACGCATTTGCATTTTCAAAACAAGTGTTATAATCTGACTATAATTAACTGCACATTTGAAGCAACATAAAATTCTGCCTCAATGATCTTAGCAGATTCAGATATATCATTATAAATTTCAGTGACCAAAAACAAATTGTTCTGCTGATTGATTTGATATAAACAGATTGAATTCCCCTGGACTAATGACTCACTGGAAACTAAATATTAAACATGTTATAGAATTATCTTCCTATATGATCTTAGTAAGGAATACTTTTATCTTGTGCTCTCATGTGACTTGTTCCTTGGTGTTCCTTTTCTTTGTTACTCCTTATTTATACGTATTATATACATATATATATATATGTATATATATATATATTATCAATGTGACCCTCTCCACTTTGTATCATCCATCATGTACATAAAGTGTTTATATATATATGTCCTGGCCATGTGTTTGGAGCACTACATAGGTGCAGTGTTCCCTAGTTATATTCATTCTTCCCATTTATTGTGTGAATATTTGTGGGAGAATATATTCAAAATTTTTGGTGGAAATGTTCTTCTGAAGCTTTTCTTACTATAGTATTTATTTCATGAGGTTTTGGAGGTCTGGGAAGATAAAACATTAAATAATCAAAAGCCTGGACATGTTCCACTGGGCAGAAGAGGAAAATAAGGCTTAGAAAGAGATGACTTGCCCAGAGTCTTGAAGCTAGGAAATGCCTAAAATGGGATATTCACTCACATTTCCAAATCCAAATGTAACTCATGACACACTATTTGTTGTTTTCTTTTTATACTTCCCTTGGTCACATAGTTCATACTCAATTAAGATGTTTGAACATAATACTTACCAAAGTACATGGGAAATAGTAGATGCTTAACAAAGGCTAGTTGTTAACTGATGTTGAGTGAATAGAGCAGAACGAAAAGAACATTGTATACAGTGACAAGATTATGTGATGATCAATTGTAATGGTTTTGGCTCTTCTCAACAATGCAGTAATTCAAGGCAATTTCAATGAATTGGGATGGAAAATGCCAACTACTTTCCAAGAGAGAACTATAGAGACTAAATGTGGATCAAAACATGGTATTTTTGCCTACTTTTCTTTGTTTTCTTCTTGTGGCTTTTTTCCCTTTTAGTCTGATTTTTCTTGCATAGCATGACAAATATGAAATATACTTAAAAGAATTATGCATATTTAATCTTAGGGAGAAAGGAAGTAAGGGAAGGAGGGAGAAAAATTTGGGACACAAAGTCTTATAAAAATAAATGTTGAAAAGTATTTTTTCATGTATTTGGAAAAATAAGATACTATTGAATTTTTTTAAGGATGGTAGTTGTCTTACTTCCTGATTCCAAATGTATCAATTGTACAATATTACTTTTCACATAGTGGACAATACCTTGATTTCATAAACACATGGGTTTAAATTACTGCTTTGCCACTACTTAATCATGGATAAATGTATAAATGTTTCTGAACCTCTCTTTCTTCTTTTGCTTCTCATATTAGATTGATTAAAAATTTTTAAAAATTGATTTTGATGCATAATGATTTGCATACTTATCATTGAGCTAAAATGTTTCCTTAAATGACTAACATATAGCTTATTGTGTATCAAAAATGATACATTCTTTTTTAAATTTTTTAATTCTTTAAAAATTTTTCTTTATTTTCAAAATATATGCATATATTTCATTCTTTGCATTCATCCTTACAAAATCCTGGGCTCCATAAGATACATTATTTTAAGGGAATGCTTGCATTCATGTGAGCTGTTGTGTTCAATCTGCCAAGATATCTATTGTCAGAATTTTTAAAAAACAATAGGTTATTATAGCATTGGAATACATACAAAGAGGTTGCCCAAAAAAAGCAGTCTTGAGAATACCAATAATTATTCTATAGTACCATTGATGACATTCATCAGATATTCCTACCCTTATGTTGAACTCAGACTATATTATTCACCATTACTTGAGCCTGTCTAGTGTTTTCCTGCTTCCATGTTTATGTGTACAACATTCCCTATACCAAAAATTTCTTGTCAGTCTTTCCCACTTCCAACTCTCTATCTCAACAATTATATTTTTACCTGCTCTTCAAGTTTCTAATTTCTACTGAAATGTTTCCTTAAAGCCTTACATATCCTATTCATCAAAAAATTCTCCTTCCTTGTGACTTCATATAGCATTTTGAACCTCTTCTACTGTTATCATATTCTGTATCATATTCTATTCTGAATTAGATCTATTGGTAAGTGAATTTATTTATTATCATTTTGTGAGCATGATAAAGAAAGAATGGAAAGAGTGAGTGTGAGAGAGAGACAGAGAGAAAGAGAGACAGACAGAGAGAGAGAGAAAGAGAGAGAGAGAGAGAGAGAGAGAGAGAGAGAGAGAAACCCCTTGCTAGATTTTGAGTCTTGTAATGTTGGAGGCTGGCTTCACTATACTTTCTCTTTTATACAGCTTCTTTCATAGTTTTGTATGGGAAATTTTTTTTTAACAAAGGTACAGAATGGTGAATGGATAAAAGAATGAATAGATACTGGATACTCTGTATCTAGAACCCTGCCCTGGTATTATCATTATTTTTTCCAACTTTCTTCATCCAAAGATGATAAATACTTTGAAGTGAAAGGGATCTTTAAGTTAATGAATGTTTATAACTAGTAAAATATACAAGTCAAAATGTTTCTAGGAAGTCTGTTTAGTTTTTGTTTGTGTTACTGAGTTCCTTGAGTAAAAGACTGCATCCTTGTGTATTTGTTTAGTCACACAAATTATGCACAGATTTCAAACATTCTTTCTAAACAAGATCTTGAGCAATATTGAAAAACCAAGATGGGGAAGAGGCCTAAAACAAAATACAAAGAAGAAAACAAAACAAAGTAAACATAATCAGGGCAATATGACTGATTTAATGTTAAAGAAATACTCAAAAACACTCTTGCACAGCATACTTGGGCTTTTAATTATGTGTCTTAAGGCATATCTATTTATTAATTTTTCCTTAATTAATTTTCATTAACATTTATGTTATGCTTAATGATTGCAAAGTACTATATTTACATCATGTAGTGCTTACATCAAGAAAGATAATTAAAGATTTGACCTGTTCAATTTGTGCTCCTTCCATTTGCAAAACACCAATTCTGCTCATTCCTACAAACTGCAATTATTCAGATGAAGTCTCCCTTGGCCTACTTTGGGCATGAATTACTCAACATTTGGGGAGAAATGCAGAGAAGAGATTTGAGATGAAATCGAAAAGGCAAATGGTATTCCCTCCAGGTCCTTACTCCAACTCAATCTGGACTCAACCAGTGAATGCATGAGAGATTACTTTGCTGAGGTCAGTATTTTACTGAATTTGCTGCCAGTGCTGGTGGGCGTAAGACTACATGATATCTGACAAAAATGTTTGCCTCCTTCACCATTCCAGAACATAATTTGTTATGGAACATATAAAAATAATTCAAAAACCCTGAAACTACAATAGAATTGTACAGGAATTATCAGCAGCTACAATGAAAGACCATAGGTCCTGGAATCATATCTACTGACAATCAAAAGAGCTAGCCCTGCAGCAAAAATATCATATTCAGCAAAATTACCTATAATTGTGAATGAGAAAAAATGGACATTGAATGAACTTGCAAATTTTCAGGACTTTCTATCAACTAAACATGAACTTACAAGAAAATTTAATATACAAGAGTCAATATGAAAGATCAATTTAAAGGAATTTAACTGTTTAAATATGAACAAATCATTTATGTTTTTATATATGCAAAATGCACAAGAATATTATTTATATATATATATTTTTATATATGGAATTTTATATATATATATAATATATGGAAAATGCACAAGAATATTATTTTTATATATGCAAAATGCACAAGAATATTATTTATATATTTATATATATATTTATATATGGAATTTTATTTATATATATATATATTTTATATATGGAAAATGCACAAGAATATTATTGCCAAATAGCAAAACCCCGAGGTCAAAGAGAATTGTATATTTGTAATTGTATATATTTGTACAATTGTAAATTGTATATTTAAAATTCCCTTCAGCAATAAGATAGCTCAAAAGAAAGTTTGGCAGAATTAAGGTAAAAAAATTAGTAATCATATTATACAGATGAGATACAGAGGAAGAATAGACACAGAGGCATTAGAGGGGGAGGATGGCTCATAGTTCTGAAAAACTATTCACATTGTAAATGATTTCAATAGATAACATTACACATATACTATCCTCCAAAATCTATAAAGAAATAAGGAGGGAGGGATAGGCAGAAGGGGAAGCAAAGAATGAGGGAAAAATACAAAGGAGAGATCCTTGGATGGGGGGAGATTAAGTAATAGTAATGCAAGTTAGGGAGTAGAATTTAATTAAAGAGTCATCAGGGATAGGAAAGATATGTGTGTATATGTAGGTATGTGTGGGATGTGTGTATGTATGTAAAATATTTTTAAAGATAAAAAACAAAACAAAACAAAAAAGGAAAAAAAGTGAAAAAAATCGTATGCATTGAATAAAGTTGTAAAGTTATTGTAAGTTATTTCCTGGTCTCAGGAATTAACAGCATAAACCAATTTATTAGTTTGAAAACTCATCAGGCATCCTTCATGAAGAAAATTACTTGGAGTTATATTCCTCATAATCTGGCCTAATTAAATATGGGTACATGCAGTTAATTAGATTTTGTAGAAATAATCCTTTTTATAAGATCCAAGATTTTAGGTCCTCTTCAAACTATTCTCCAAACTGTTGGTGTGAATACTATTTTTTTTTCTATTCCATCTCAATCATTCAACACTGGGGTTAGGAATGAGGAAATTACCTGAAAAATGGATGATTACTAAGTATTCAACTAAGGCCCAAAATGAATACTGGATAATAAAGTTCAGGAAGCTTTTAAAAGGATGTAAATATTTGTGGGTCATATAATACTCTATCCCAACCAATTTCTCATCAGAATAAACCTTCTTTCTAGCCTTCCTTTAGGAATAATGAGTCAATTATACTTATGTGTCTCTGGCTAGTGAAGAACCAGCTTATTTTCAATTACAAGTTTAATTGACCAAGGAAAAGGTCAAAAGAAGCACATGCAAAGGTATATTTAAACATGCTTACACAAGTGTGTTTGCATATGTACATACATATATAATAATTGTTGTTCAATTATTTTCCAATCATGTATGATCCTTTATGACTCCATCAAGGAGTTATCTTGGCAAATGTACTAGAGTGATTTGCCATTTCCTTTTTCAGGGGATCCATTTTGTCAGGCAATCAGGGGTTAAGTGACTTGCCCAGAATCATAGAACGAGGATGTACCTGTGGTTGGGTTTGAATTCAGATCTTCTTGACTCTAGGCCAAGTTCTCTATTGATTGACCCAGCAGCGGCCTCCTGTTTCTTAGCTAACATTAAATAGTAATTTAAGATTTGCAGAAAACTTTACAGAAATGTATTTCATTTGTTCCTTACAACAAATCTAAAAGGCAGGTGTTTTTACTATTCCCATTTTATAAATGAGAAAAATGAATCAAACAGAAGCTAACTGATTTGCCCAGACAATATAATTAGGTGGCATATGATGTAGGATTCCAACTCTGGTCTTCCTGACTAACAAACTAGCATATTCAGTGTTGGAGTGGTTGATGAAGAGCCTTAGATGCACCTTGGCAAGTTTGTGTTGCTCAGAGATAAAAAAATTTCCTGTATATTGGGATATTGTTTAAGATATCTTATGAATGAATACCAAATATTGAGTACTGAATACATGGAAAGGAAGTTTCATATTTGACTTGTGCAGAGGCCTTTTTAAAAATCCTTTTTGTAGAAATAAATCTACATCCTGTCTAAAAAATGTTGCAGTACTATGGGTGACTCAGACATATAATGCCTGTTGATTGGAGCAAGTCAATTTGCAAATGAATCAGCACAACTTCTAATACTGCATCTTCCAAAACAAAAATGTTTTGTGTGTAAAAAAAAAGTATTTTTAGTAGAAACATTATTTGATTTGCCCATTCTATTCTAGCAGTGAAAATTGGACCTCCTAATTTGATATATTAAAGAAAATATGACTAGTAGATAAAGAGACCATGTTAAGAGTTAGGAAGACATGGTTTCAAGTCTTGACTGACACATACTTGGTATCTGACAATGATAGGGTCACTTTACTATTCAATGTCCCAATTAACTCTCTAACTATAACAAACTACAAATGTTAAACTATAAGTTGTAAAATACATGCTTATTCACAATGTTAGAAGAAGTTTCTTCACTGGGAACTCCCTATACAATTTAGATCATAAGTTATCCCCTCACTCTGCAGCAATCATAGCAACCAAAAAAATTAATTTAATGTGCTAAATAATCTTAAGCTTTTTGATTGAGTAACTAAAAAACAGAAGTCTTCCAAAATTAGATATAGTGAAATAGTTTGAAATAAAGAGAAGTGATCCAGCTAAAGAACTCTAATGTATCTTGATGGAGTTGTGAAATCATCTATCCATTCTATTTTTTTAATTAAAATCTTTTTATTTACAAAACATATGAGTGATTTTTCTACATTGACCTTTGCAAGACTTTTTTTTTTGTTTCAAGCTTTTCCCCTCCTTTCCCCCACCCCCCACCCTTAGATGATAGGTAATCTAATACATGCTAAATATGTTAAATTATATGACAAATCCAATATATGTATACATATTTATACAGTTAACTTACTGCACTAGAAACATCAGATCTAGAAAGAGAGAAAGAAAAAAAAAACAACCTAAGAAGGAAAACAAAATGCATGGAAATATTCACAGAAAACATTAAAATGCTGTATTGTGGTCCACAGTCAGTTCCCTCAGGCCTCTCTCTGGATGTATATGACTATCTTTATCACTGAACTATAGGAACTGGTTTGAAACACATCATTGTTGAAGAGAATCATGTCCATCAGAATTGATCATTGTATAGTCTTGTTGCTGTGTATAATGTTCTCCTGGTTCTGCTGATTTCAATCAGCATCAGTTCATGCAAGTCTCTCCAGGCTTCTCTGAAATCATCCTGCTGGCTGTTTCTTACCGAAC
Organism: Myrmecobius fasciatus; assembly: GCA_023553655.1. Lineage (NCBI taxonomy): Eukaryota > Metazoa > Chordata > Mammalia > Dasyuromorphia > Myrmecobiidae > Myrmecobius > Myrmecobius fasciatus. The sequence goes on along the minus strand of JAJPUD010018502.1, from coordinate 13,500 downwards.
AATAATATGCCATGACATTCATATACCATAATTTATTCAACCATTCTCCAATTGATGGGCATCCTTCCAATTTCCAGTTTTTTTGCCACTACACAAAGGACTGCCACAAACATTCTTGCACATGTGGTTCCCTTTCCCTCCTCTAAGATCTCTTTGGGATATAGGCCCAGTAGAAACACTGCTGGGTCAAAGGGTATGCACAGTTTGATAACTTTTTGAGCATAGTTCCAAATTGCTCTCCAGAATGGCTGGATCCGTTCACAGTTCTACCAACAATGTGTCAGTGTCCCAGTTTTCCCACACCCCCTCCAACATTCGTCAGTATCTTTTCCTGTCATCTTAGCCTCATCTATCCATTCTAGAGAGAAATTTGGAACTATGCCCAAAGGTCTATCAAAATGTTCATACCCTTTGATCCAGCAGTGACACTACTACAACTATATTTCAAAGAGATCATAAAAGAGGGGAAAAGACCAACATGTGCAAAAATGTTTGTAACAGCTCTTCTTGTGATAGCAAAGAATTGGAAAATGAGCAGATGCCCATCAATTGGGCGAGTGGCTGAATAAATTATGATATATAAGAGTAATGGAATATTATTATTATAGTAAAATGATGAATAGGCTGATTTTAAAAGGCCTGAAAAGATTTACATAAACTAATGTTAAATAAAACAGGTAAAACCAGGAAAACATCATACACAACAATGGCAAGATTGTATTGTAATGCATAGAGAAATTGAGGCAGTAGAGAGATATGAGATTTTTAATAGTTTGATAGTAGTGGAGAGTTTGGACTGGCAGCCATATTAGCCAGCCTTCTGGATAGGACTCCTATCTCAAAATATCCAGCTGTGGGTGAGGGGTTCCAAGGACTTGGGGAAACAAAGGCAGAAGGAATGGTAGAGCACTGGGGGATAGAAGTTCCAGGAAAGGACAGACCATAAATTCAGTTCTAACAGTTAGGGGAATGGAAGAAGGATCATAAATTCTGATATGGAGCTAGGAGACACTGAAGCTGAGACCAGAAAGATATTCCCAAACATTGGAGATAAGCTATCAGGAGTTTTATGACTCCTTGGAATGCCAGTGGCCACCTCTGCAGCCCTAATTATCTCAGTCCTACTGGTCAAGAAGGGGGGTTGCCACCAGGAAAATTGAGTTAGAGCAATGTAGGGAAGTTGAGGCAAAATAATGAAGGGAAATTGTGACTGGGGAACTATGGCACAACAGCATGATGATCAATTATGATGGAATTGGTTCTTCTTAGCAGTTCAGTGATCCAAGGAAATCCCAATAAGTTTTGGATGGAAAATGCCACCCAAATCCAGAGAAAGAACTATGAAGACTAAATGTAAATCAACAGACTCTTTTTTTTTGTTTGTTTGTTTTTTACTTTTTTTATTTTTTTTATTAAAGCTTTTTATTTGTATAACATATATATGGGTAGTTCCCCAACATTGATCTTTACAAAGCTTTCCATTACAAATTTTACCCCCAGTCCCCTCCCCTCCCCTAGATGGCAGGAAGTCCAATACCTGTTAATAATGTTGAAATGCTTGAGAAGTTATGCAAGAAAAATCCTATCTACAAGAAAAAAAAGAATCAGAGAAAGGCAACACAATGCAAGCAAATGTCAATAGATATCATGAAAATGTTACGTTGTGGTCCATATTTCATTTCCCTCTCTCTGGGTGTATATGGTTTTCTTCAGTGAACAATTGGAACTGGTTTGAGACAATTCTTTGTTGCAGAGAGTCATGTCCATCAGAATTGATCATCATGTAATACTATTGTTGCTGTGTATGATGATCTCCTGGTTCTGCTCGTTTCACTCAGCATCAGTTCATGCAAGTCCCTCCAGGCCTCTCTGAAATCATCCTGCTGGTCATTTCTTACAGAGCAATAATATTCCATAACATTCATATACCATAATTTATTCAGCCAGTCTCCAATTGATGGGCATCCCTTCAGTTTCCAGTTTCTAGCCACTACAAAAAGGGCTGCCACAAACATTCTTGCACAGATGGGTCCCTTTCCCTCCTCTAAGATCTCTTTGGGATATAGGCCCAATAGAAACACTGCTGGATCAAAGGGTATGCACAGTTTGACAACTTTATGAGCATAGCTCCAAATTGCTCTCCAGAATGGTTGGATCCATTCACAGTTCCACCAACAATGTATTAGTGTCCCAGTTTTCCTACATCCCCTCCAACATTCATCGTTATCTTTTCCTGTCATTTTAGCCAATCTGACAGGTAATCAACAGACTCTTTGTTCACTTTTTTCTTTTTCTTTTCTTTTTTTTTCTCATAGGCTGTTCTGATTTTTCTCTCCCAACCTGGCTCATAAGAGAATATGTTAAAAATATGATAGACATAATGAAAAAGATGTTTCTCCATGTAACTGGAGAAAATAAAATTTAAAACAAAATTTAAGGTAAATAAATAAAAGGAACTTTAAGGTATTTAAGTTTAAGCAATTATTATGATACTAATAATGGTTCAAGAGAGTGTGCATAATGGCTAATATGCTATCTTTTCAGTTAGCACAGTACAATTTCAACTTGTGTGACATTAGACAACTCTGTCTTGATGTGGATGCCCATGTATTATTTACTAAATAAGATATGTATATTGTCAATTTTTGCCTTTGTGGTAAGTGTTTTTCCAAAGGTCTTAAGTACAATAATGCATCTATTGTCATCATTTATCTTAATAGTAATTTAGGGATGATAGTAAATGAGTTTTTGGGAAAAGAAAGCCAAATAGATTAAAATAAATCAAGTAATTTCTTAGAACAAGGTTATTAGCCTTACACGTCTTCCCTGATTGACTTCTCTAAAAAAACAAAATTGATGATATATGAATAATATAGAGATCACTGATTCATTCATCTCTACCTTCTTCAGTGATTTTATTAGATATAGGATACTTGAGCTGCTAAGCCTAACAGTTGTATTAAGAACAAGTTCAGTTTATTACTTAGAAGTTCATTTGAGGTCATATTAATGATAAGTTTGGACTGACATTTTCAAATTATATATGCACCGAACATGCTTGTCTAGGTACCAAATAACATCAGTCTTTTGATGGATGCCACCTATTTTGTAAATAATCTGGAAAGGGAGAAATGGGTCTTTTTAGAACAATTATTTATATTTTTAGTTTTTTGACACTCCTCAAGAAAGCTCAAGAATCATGGGTGGAAATTTACTCTCATGTGATGAATTGGATAAAGGAATATTAATATGAATAGTAAGCTGCTCAATGGATGGAAATATACATAATATTTTAAGGAATTGTTCAGTGTTTTTTTTTAGAATGTAAGCTCCTACATAATTGAAACTATGTCATTTCTTGAATTTGCATTCTCTTTGTTAGGTACTATGATTGACATACAATTGGGGTTTAATAAATGCTTGTGGTTGATTGAAAGTACAATACACTTTTGTTTCCTCTTCCTTCACATAACCCTAGAAAAGAGTCATTTTGTATGTATTTTCACTACATTATTCAAGAAACAATTAGGTCCATCAATGAGATAAACTTCAGTGAAAGAGCAAAAATCTTCAGAGAACAAAATTAGCATTTGATAACTATTGGTCTTTAGATTCTTCTAAGTGAAGGGCTAATAATAATGATGATGATAATGATAACTGGAGATGTATTTCTGAAAATTATCAACTAAACTGATTCCTTCATATATGGCTATTTCAGCAGTCATTCTGAGTACCGATATAACAACCTTATATATGATATCTTTTTTACCTAGTTACTCTCCTACATTGCATGTGGGAACTATTAAACATTAGATTTGATTGCTAAAACAGGTAATGAAAATCCCTTTCCTGGAAGTCTTATAACTTTGCCTGGAGGGAAATAGACAAAAGTATTTATCTAGGGTTCTTTTCATTTCTGTATAATTTGTTGCTGCATTGCATTCTGGGAATGACATGAAGCAAAATTTTTCATGAAATTATCACAATGAATTTTGTATATATTAGACATATTTTACTTTATACCAGAAAGTGTCTTGCAGCATTATTACTGGAATCCATTAGCACCATTATTGGAAAGGTAATAACCACTTTTTTTTCTTTTGTGATTTTTCATTATGCAACTTTTATGCTGATTATGCAATAAAAATGATTGCAGAAACAGATCTTTTCAGGCTAGTCCATTGCTGAACTTAAATTATTATTCATTTCTGAATATTCATTTTCTATAATAAAAGAAGAGGGGAGGAGTTGTACAAAAGGAAAAAAAGAGAGATAGTATTTGGTAGATGTCAGGATGAAAAACATAATTCAAAGGAAGAGAAAAAGTAAATCATTAATTGGTGTAAAAATCAAGGAGAGCTAGAAAATAGGATTAGAAAAATGTAAGAGAAAATTGGAGAGGATGTGTCATAGATAGAGAGAACACATTAAAGTGAATAATCAAATAGAAAAAAAATGGAACATTGATTCTAAAAGCTCAAAAGAGACCTTAACATATGGTTGTGTAGTCTCTGTTCAAACACTTCCAAAAATTGAAAACACATCACTCCAAAAACATCTCATTTTTTTTATAATTCTAATTGTTAGAAAATTTTTTTATATTGAGCTAAAATTTGACAGTTTCTAACTTCTGTCTGATGATAATACTTCTTTCTCTCTGGAATGCTGTTCAATAAAGCAAATTTATATATAATTCAGGTATGTCTTCTATTTCATAGGCACTGAATTTTTGCAGCCTACGGTAAATGTTTATTTCTTATATTTATAACAGTTTCTTATATTTACTTCCATAACATTTATTTACAGGTTTCTTAAGTATAATTCAACTTTATTTACTCATGACTATGACCTAGCTCTAAATTGTTCTGTTAAAATCTTCTATTTTTATAAATACATGTGAATGACTCAAACCTTTGTTCAATGTTTCTCTGTCAACATATTGTGTTTTGAGTCCATGTAAATATTACACACAAAAGATCTTTTAAATTCCATTCTTGAGCCTTAACCATTGCTAAGGCTTTAATGAGAGAGAAAATATTTTATTTAGCTGTGATAAATCCAGTGGTATTTACCTGTTTGTCAACTGCTACTGCAGCTTGAGAAAGTGCCTTCACTCCAATAATTATTTCCTAATTATACTATATGTAGTGTGCTTGAATGTATTTGCTAGCATGTTGTCTCTCTAATTAGATTGTCACTCCTTGAGAATAAGGATTGTCTTTTGTTTCTTTTTATATCCCCAGTATTTGATGGAGTACCAGGAACGTTAACTTGATGCTTAATAAATGTTGATTGATTCAATTTTGAATAAATTAGATTTTGAAGATAGAAGTCAAATCAAATTAATGGATAAGAGCAATATTTAAAAACCCCTTGGTCTTCTCTAGATAAACTGTATTAGTCATGGGCTACAGAGAAGAAAGCTGAGGTCATGTCTGACTAAAGACTAACTGGCATTTTGAGATCAATTATCAGTGAGAATTCATTGAAATCAATTCATACATGCATAATTTTAGTTTTAAATATAGTTTAAAAAATGTTAAATTGGCCATAACATATTAGGAAAGCATATTAAAAAATCATGGAGCATTAACAAAACATATCACCCAAGACAGCTATAAATTCAGTATTTGGGAATCACTTCCTCTTGTAAAGAGTACTAGATGTGGAGCAGAAGGACCTCCATTTAAATCGTTGTTTTCTCACTTACTAGTTTTATAATCTTTGGCAACTCATTGAATATCTCTGACTTTCACTTTCCTCATCTGTAAAATTAGAGGTTCATTTGAATTATAAATATATTATATTAAGAGAATTGAGAAACTCTCAAAAATTCATAAAAACAAAATATAAATCTTTGGGGAAAGGCACTAGAATTAAGAAGGGTTGGGAAGATTTTTTGTAAACAAACAAAAAATTAGGTAGGACTTAAAGGGAGCCAGGAAAATCAGTAGTTTGAAAAGAGAAGGCAGAATGTTACAAACATTGAACACAGACAGAGAAAATGCTCCAAATTGAAAAATGGAGTGTCTTAAATGTGCAGTATCCAGGAGGCCAGTATTACTGAAGTAAACAGTATGTGTGGGAGAGTAAGGTATAAGAAGACTGGAAAGGTAAGAGGGAGCTAAACTATGAGGGGCTTTGAATGCCAAACAGGACATTTAGATTTTAATCCTGCAGACAACAGAAAGCCAATAGAGTCCACTAAGTATTAGCATCTGTCTTTCATTATAGTGAATTGAGAACTTTAAATTTATTAAGTGCAAATTATATTTGATGTTATTGGAGAAATATGATACAAGATGGGAAAATAACAATGTTTTTCTAAAGGATATCCTCCAAATGATTACTAAGATGTGTAGGCATAAAAAGTCATTAACTTGGAAGTTATAGTTCTATTTAGAAGAAATGTTACTGGTTAGTTAGGGGAAAAAAGCCATAAATGGTTGAACTGTCTCGTTAAAAGATGCTAGCTTCAATATTATCTTTATTTTATTGTGTTAAAGGTGTGATTTAAGTAGGAAACAGTTTTCCTTGTGTGTTTTGAATATGGTAGCATTTTCAGTGTATTTAGGACTTTCTTTTCAATATATTTGCAGGACTTAAGAAAGCCATGAATGCAGAACTGAGTCAAAGGCTTTGTCATTATCAATAAATGTAGTAAAAATGTAGTAAAAGTAGCAACTTATTCGACACATACTTTCTATTTATTCCAAATGAATTTTGACATACAATTTTTGCTCTTTAACCAACGTGGTTTTCTTTGTTTATATAATTTTTTAGTGATATAAGTTTATACTTTATAAAAAGTATATAAACACGGAATTGACCCATATTTGGAGGTATTGCTGTTATTCTCATCTTTTGGAAATAATGATACAATGCTTCATTAAATTACAATCCCCAGATGCTAAAATCAATTTTGTCTCTGGGACAGAACTGGTAGCATACTTTGCTAGTACTTCTAAATTAATTTTTGACCTTATCTTGTCCTACAGCTTTTTTTGTTTTGTTTTTCTTGCTGTTGTTTTGCACAGAAACTAGAGTTTAGTCATGTTTTTCAGGATGGTTGTCTTATTGTTTGTTATATTAATAGTGGACATGTTTTTGATCTAGCTTGGTTCTTTATTATGTTAGACTCCTTCAAACTATACCGTTGCCTATAGCTATGTGTAATGCCAATTGTCAGGATTTCCTAAATCTGTTGAATTTTGCTTTCATCTGCTAATTCTAAAATTCTTTATATGTTTTTGTTTTACACATTCCTTTTTTTTGCCTTTAATGATTGATATGGAATTCCAGTTTCCAATAGTAGCTAGATATTTATGTAATCTTGCAATCCTTGTCCAAGGATTTTACTAACTTACTTCTTTTTTTTCCTGAGGAAATTAGGGTTAAGTGATTTGCTCAGGGTCACATAGCTAGGAAGTATTAAGTGTCTGAGGCCAAATTTGAACTCAGGTCTTCCTGACTTCAGGACTGATGCTCTATCTGCACCATCTAGCTGCCCCTTAGCAGCTTTCAAAAGGCTTTTCTTCCAACATGGTGCTTGATATTGGTCTCAATAGATCCCCCCTTTTTTTTCCTTTACCTCTTACTGTGACAATAGGTATTGTATATGATATTGTGTGCAGATCCTGAAACATCTTTGCATTTTCTGTCAAATAATGATTTTTAAAATTAATTTATTTAAAACATAAATGTAAAATAAGAAAGGACAAAATAAAAAAAAGAAAGAGAAAAAGGGGAAATTTTTTATTTGCTTAGCAGAATATCAGGGAGGAGTCAATAAATTTCAACTTCAAGAAAGCATATATAATAATAGGAGACATTTTATTTATTACTGTCCTTTTTTCTTTGCTTCATTGTATGTTTGTTTATCAATATATAATATACAGAACCTGGGGTCTTTGTTGTATAATTATACATACTGTACAATTATAATTATAGCTCCAGCATATTTCAATGTTTTTGTTTTTGTTTGTTTCCTGTAAAATTTTCTCTTTAATCTGGGGGTTTCAAAATTTAGCAATAATGTTCTTATTGTTTTCCCTGTGGGGTCTTCTTTTTATTTCTACTCTCCCCTCTTGTTCTATCATGTCAGGACAATTTTCCTTGATTATTTCTTACAGTATTATGTCAAATTTCTTTTCTTTTTTTTGGTCACAGCTTTTAGGTAGTTCAATTATTCCTATGTTTGCTCTTCCTGAGCTGTTCCCCAAATCTGTTGTTTTTCTGCTAAAATATTTCACATTCTGTCCTTATTCTTTATATTTGTTTTGTTATTTCTTGGTCTCTTATAGCTTCACTGGCTTCTTTTGTCCAATCCTAATTTTCAAAGGATCATTTTCTTTTTTAAAACTTTGGATCTTCTTTTCTAGTTTTCTTTTCATATTCTTGTTTTTCTTGGATAATTCAGACATAAATGCATATGCATACAAAGATATATGTACACCTACATATATGTGTAAATGTATATATACAAAAACATATACATATATGTATGCATGCATGTATAGTTTTTCTTCAATTTCTCTCATTTAACTTTTAAAGTCTTTTCGGGGTTCTATAAATTTCTAGACAACTAGCCATTTAACATTACTTTTGTGGTAGGATAGGCTTTTCTTACTTTAATATCCTCCTCTGAAGAAGAATCCTGGTCTTCCCTATTCCTATAATAACTTTTTTATGGTTGAGGTCTTTTTCCTTTGCCTGTTTATTTTTTTAATGAGAAGTTATTAGTGTTATCACCTCTAGTCCTGGATGGGGGAGGGTGAGGGAGAGCAAAGGGGACTTCACTTCAGTTCTCCACCCTGACTTAGAAACCCAAACCAAAAATCTATCTTCCTAAAAGTGCCTGAAACCAGCAGCTTCCCTCCCTTACTGCTTCTGCATTCACTGTGAGTGCTGATTCCTTCTCATCTAGTATTTCATATCAGCAGCACAGCTAGGTCTGCTGTTCCTTATCAGTAAAGTTCCTCCAGTTTTCCTGGTCTCCTACCTAAGACTCCCCACAGTATACAGGAGATGAAAGTTCCAATGGTTGTGTAATGACAGAGAAACTGAGACAAGACAGAGATTAGATTTTTAATATTTTAATAGTGGAAAATTTGGACTAGCCAAAGCCAGCTGGCTGAATGGGACTTTTGTCTGAAAGCATCCAGCAGGGAGCAATTAATTCCAGAGACTTTTATAGGGGTCCAGCTAACAGGAAAACAAAGGCGGGGGGGGGGCAGAACACTAGGTAAGTCATAATTTCAGGAAGGACCATAACTTTTTAATTCTGACAGTTTAGGGGTCAAGAAGATTGAGAGCAAGAGACAGAGAGTCCAGGGCAAGAGATACCCAGGCATTTGAGATAAGACATCTGGAGTTTTATGGCTCACTGGAATGTGAGAGTGACTAGAGCTTAATAGGGTAAGGAAAGGGAGGGGTGGCCATAATATTTTATTCAGAGAATAGCATAATATTTAAGGGGATACAGTCAAGGAAACTGAGGTATTACAATTCAGAAAAACAGAGGCAGAGAAATTGATGTATTACACTTGGGGCTCAAGGTCTGTCTCTGAACCAAGCTGGCACTAGGACTCCCAGATTGTGGTTTCCATGGAGCTAGCTTGGTGGTGTTTATACTTCACCCCAATTAAAGCTCAGTCTTGGCATCTTTCTCCCAGTCTTTTTAGATTGTCTCAAATCTTGTTTTTCACTGATCTATGTTTGCTCTGAGGCATTATTTTTTTGGAAGAAATTTGGAGAGCATTTATTAAGTGATGCTTTGGGGGCTATAAAGAGAAAAAAATCACTTCTATTCTCAAGGAATTTTTAATTCAATCTATAATTGAATATGGGGAATGTGACTATAAATATATAAGTATAGGGAAGTTTGCCATAAAAGGGAAGGCATTAGTATCATGGGAGATTGGGAAAGTTCTCCTGTAGAAGATGATATTTGAATAAGGATTTCCAAGGAAAACCAGCCTGTGGTGATATCCTTGTCTATCTCCTTCTCTTTTTCTTGGGAGCAGCTGTATCACACAAACCAGCATACTAAGTACTGAACAGATGCAGCCAGCTTGTATTTAATTAATAAAATTTTAATGTATCCATTTGTACCCAAAAAATATGCAAATCCTACAAATATTGATGCATTGTGTTGTTGATTGTCTACACTTAAAAATGTTAATAAAGGCAGGTCAAACTTCAAAAGATGCCAAGAATACTTTTTATTTTTAATATTATTTTTCTTATTCAATTACATATCAAGATAATTTTTAGCATTTGTTTTTATAAAATTTTGAGTTTAAAATTTTTCTCCTTCCTTACTTCTCCCTCCCATCTTCCAAAAATGGCAGGCAGGTTGATATAGATTTTATATATGCAATTACATAAAACATATTTCCACATTGTTAAGCATATTTTAATTTAGTAATCAATTATTTGCCAGTATACCTCTGGTTTTAACACAGGCAAGGATATCTATTTAGACAACTGGTAATCATATCAGGTTTCACAATAGGATTTCACCTGAGGACTCTACTATATAACGTCCTGTCATTCCCCTGCTTTGCAGGGAAACTTTTTTTTTTTTCCCAACTCACCCTTTCCTGAACAATATTTTGGTTGTTGTTACTATTGTCTTTCTTTTTGTTGTTGTTATCTTTAAATTCTCATTCTCTGGTTAATGTTTAAGTTTCATGGAATTAAGATGGAAATTATCCTGGAATATAACACAATATGATAGGATGTGAATCATAATAAATTTAGAGCTGAAATACACCTTGGAGTCTAATCTCCTCATTTAGCAAATAAGAAGAGGGAGACCAAGAGAGGTTAAGTGACTTGTTCTAAAATGCAATGATATTATGTATTGATGGCATTATGTTTTCTTGACTCCAAGATCAGCTCTCTAACCCCTATATCATCTTGTTTTATTTTGCTACCATTTTATATTTTTACATAATCAAAATGAGAGTTTTTGACTTTTAGGTGTCTATCATTGAAATCTCATCAGAACAACTGGAAAGAACAATTTCACAATGAAAAACTGAACTTCCTTTTAGAACTTGATTACCATCCTGAAGTGTATGTTTTGCATCAAGAATATTACATATTTTTTCCCTAAAATAACCATCAGACTGAAAAACCAGCTAGTCCCTACCAATAAAAATAAAATGTGATGGTATTTTGAGATTCAGTTATTATTTATAATTGTCTTCCAAATGGGAAGATTTAACACTGTTCAGTATCATGTATTGTCTTAACTCTACTTGCGCATAGTCCATGGACATTTCCCCATAAATATAAATCCTCTTATCTTTATGTCATAATCAGTTGAGGATCTTAAAAAGACCCAGCAACATTACTTCATTAATCATTCTAGAGGGCTTACATGTCAGGAGAAAAACAAAAAATCCTTCACAGACATTCCATCCTCTAGAGTTGTGCTGCCTCCATCAATTGCATTGCCTTATTGCTTTTTTTAAATTTAATTTATTTTTTTTTATTTTTAAATTTTATTTTTTTTATTTTATTTGCATAACATATGTGTGGGTAATTCTTCAACAATAACCCTTACATAGCTTTCCGTTACAAATTTTTCCCCCAACTCCCCACCCCTCCCCTAGATGGCAGGATATCCACTACATGTTAATTATGTTAAAATATTGGCAAATCAAATATATGTATACATATTTCCAAACTTGTCATTGTTGTGCAAGAAAAATCTTGTCTACACAAATGATATATCAGATAAAGGAAACACAATGTAAGCAAACATCAATCAAGGAGTATGAGATTGTTATGTTGTGGTCCACATTTCACATCCCTCTCTCTGGGTGTATATGGCTTTCTTCAGTGAACAATTGGAGGTGGTTTGAAACATTTCATTGTTGAAGAGAGCCATGTACATCAGAATTGATCGTCATATAGTACTGTTGTTGCCATGTATAATGACCTCCTGGTTCTGCTCATTTCACTCAGCATCAGCTCATGTAAGTCTCTCCAGGCCTCTCTGAAATCATCTTGCTGGTCATTTCTTACAGAACAATAATATTCCATAATATTCATATACCATAATTTATTCAGCTATTCTCCAATTGAACGGCATCTATTCAATTTCCAGTTTCTAGCCACCATAAAAAGGGCTGCCACAAACATTCTTGCACATGTGGGGCCTTTTCCTTCCTTTATGATTTCTTTGGGATATAAGCCCAATAGAAATGCTGCTGGGTCAAAGGGTATGCACAGTTTGATAACTTTTTGAGCATAGCTCCAAATTGTTCTCCAGAATGGCTGTATCCGTTCACAGCTCCACCAACAATGCATCAGTGTCCCAGTGCATTGCCTTATTTCAAATTATGTGGTACATCCCTTTTGTAACTTGATAGCAGTAAATAGTAGTGATGAATTGTATAATTCTTAAAACCCAAAGTACCCAACTTCCAAGTAGGGCCAGATACTAGGAAAGTTAAGGCACTGAGGGCATGTAGACAGTAGACTCAGAAGCCTTTCTTCAATGGTGGTCTTTGTAAAGGAGCTGTCAATTTTTCTTTTTTTTCTTAGTTTTTTATTTTATTAATACTTTTTATTTGCAAAACATATGTATGGGTAATTCCTCAAAATAACCCTTACAAAGCTTTCTGTTACAAATTTTTCCCTCCTACTCCCCACCCCTCCCCTAGATGGCAGGTTATCCACTACATGTTAATTATGTTAGAATAATTAAGAAATCAATTATATGTATAGTTATTTCCACACATCATTTTTTGTGCAGGAGAAATTGTATCTACAAGAAAGAATAATCCAATAAAGGAAATACAATGCAAGCAAACCTCAATAGAGAACATGAAAATGTTATGTTGAGGTCCACATTTCACTTCCCTCTCTCTGGGTGTATATGGCTTTCTTCAGTGAACAATTGGAACTGGTTTGAAATATTTCATTGTTGAAGGGAGTCATGACCATCAGAACTGATCATCATCTAGTATTTTTGTTGCCGTGAATAATGATCTCCTGGTTCTGCTCACTTCACTGAGCATCAATTCATGCGAGTCCCTCCAGGCCTCTCTGAAATTGTCCTGCTGGTCGTTTCTCACAGAGCAATAATATTCCATAACATTCATATACAATATTTTTTCAGCCACTCTCCAATTGATGGGCATCCCTTCAGTTTCCAGTTTCTAGCCACCACAAAAAGGGCTACCACAAACATTCTTGCACATGTGGGGCCCTTTCCCTCCTTTAAGATCTCTTTGGGATATAGGCCCAGTAGAAACACTGCTGGGTCAAAGGGTATGCACAGTTTGACAACTTTTTGAGCATAGCTCCAAATTGCTCTCCTGAATGGTTGGATCCGTTCACAGTTCCACCAACAATGTATTAGTGTCCCAGTTTTCCCACATCACCTCCAACATTCATCTTTATCTTTTCCTGTCATTTTAGCCAATCTGACAGGTGTGTAGTGGTACCTCAGAGTTGTCTTAATTTGCATTTCTCTGATCA
>JAJPUD010018501.1:0-28567 GCA_023553655.1 Myrmecobius fasciatus | reverse complement strand
TGGGAAATCATCTTTACATTTAATGGTTCTGATAAAGGCCTCATTTCTAAAATATATAGAGAATTGTCTCATATATATAAGAATTCAAGCCACTCTTCAATAGATAAGTGGTCAAGGGATATGAACAGACAATTTTCAGATGATGAAATTAAAACCATCTCTAGTCATATGAAAAGTTGCTCCAAATCACTATTGATCAGAGAAATGCAAATTAAGACAACTCTGAGGTACCACTGCACACCTGTCAGATTGGCTAAAATGACAGGAAAAGATAACGATGAATGTTGGAGGGGATATGGGAAAACTGGAACACTAATACATTGTTGGTGGAACTGTGAACAGATCCAGCCATTCTGGAGAGCAATTTGGAGCTATGCTCAAAACGTTTTCAAACTGTGCATACCCTTTGACCCAGCAGTGTTTCTACGGGGCCTATATCCCAAAGAGATCTTAGAGGAGGGAAAGGGCCCCAACTGTGCAAGAATGTTTGTGGCGGCCCTTTTTGTGGTGGCTAGAAACTGGAAACTGAAGGGATGCCCATCAATTGGGGAGTGGCTGAATAAATTATGGTATATGAATGTTTTGGAATATTATTGCTCTGTAAGAAACGACCAGCAGGACGATTTCAGAGAGGCCTGGAGGGACTTGCATGAACTGATGCTGAGTGAAACGAGCAGAACCAGGAGATCATCATACTCAGCAACAACAGTATTACATGATGATCAATTCTATTGGACATGACTCTCTGCAACAAAGAATTGTCTCAAACCAGTTCCAATTGTTCACTGAAGAAAATCATATACACCCAGAGAGAGGGATATGAAATATGGACCACAATGTAACATTTTCATGATCTCTATTGACATTTGCTTGCATTGTGTTGCCTTTCTCTGATTCTTTTTTTTTGTCTTGTAGATAGGATTTTTCTTGCATAACTTCTCAAGCATTTCAATATTATTAACATGTAGTGTACTTCCTGCCATCTGGGGGAGGGGAGGTGACCGGGGGGTAAAATTTGTAATGGAAAGCTTTGTAAAGATCAATGCTGGGGAACTACCCCTACATATGTTATACAAATAAAAAGCTTTAATAAAAAAGAAATTAAAAAAAAAAGAATCACCTACCCAGCAAAACTGAGCAATCCTTCAGATGAAAAGATGGTCATTTAAGGAAACAGGATTTTCAAGCACTGATGATGTAAAGACCAGAACTGTTGATCCATCAGTGTGTCCACTGGGTTTATATCCCACAAAGATCTTAAAGGAAGGAAAGGGCCCCACATGTGCAAAAATGTTTGTGGCAGCCCTTTTTGTAGTAGCTAGAAACTGGAAACTGAATGGATGCCCAGCAATTGGAAAATGGCTGAATAAGTTATGGTATATAAATGTCATGGAATATTATTATTCTGTAAGAAAGGACAAGCAGGTAGATTTCAGAGAGGCCTGGAGAGACTTGCATGAACTGATGCTGAGTGCAATGAGCAGAACCAGGAGATCATTTTACATGATAACCACAAGATTATATGATGATCAATTCTGATGGATATGGCTCTTTTCAACAATGAACATGATCCAAGACAGTTCCAGTGATCTTGTGATGAAGAGAGCTATCTACACCCAGATAGAGGACTGTGGGAACTGAGTGTGAATCACAACATAGCATTTTTACTTCTTTTGTTATTTGCTTGAATTTTATTTTCTTTCTCATTTTTGTTCCTTTTTGATCTGATTTTTCTTGTTCAGCAAGATAATTGTATAAATATGTATGCCTATATTGGATTAACATATATATTTTACCACACAACATATATTGGATTACTTGCTATCTAGGGGAGAGGGTGGGAGAAAGGAAGCAAATTGGAACACAAGGTTTTGCAAGGGTCAATGCTGAAAATTTATTTTTGCATATGTTTTGAAAATAAAACATATTTTGACCCATACCTAACACCACATACCAAGATAAGATCTAAATGGGTTCATGATCTAGATATAAAGAGAGATATTGTAAGCAAATTAGAGGAATGTAGTATAGTTTACCTCTCAGACCTGTGGAGATAGAAGAAATTTGTGTCCAAAGAAGGTCTGGAACTCCTAATTGAACACCAGATAGATAATTTTGATTATATTAAGTTAAAAAGTTTCTGTACAAATAAAACTAATGCAGACAAGATTAGGAGGGAAGCATCAAATTGGAAAATCATCTTTACATTTAATGGTTCTGATAAAGGCGTCATTTCTAAAATATATAGAGAATTGTCTCATATATATAAGAATTCAAGCCACTCTTCAATAGATAAGTGGTCAAGGGATATGAACAGACAATTTTCAGATGTTGAAATTAAAACCATCTCTAGTCATATGAAAAGTTGCTCCAAATCACTATTGATCAGAGAAATGCAAATTAAGACAACTCTGAGGTACCACTACACCCCTGTCAGATTGGCTAAAATGACAGGAAAAGATAACGATGAATGTTGGAGGGGATGTGGGAAAACTGGAACACTAATACATTGTTGGTGGAACTGTGAACGGATCCAACCATTCTGGAGAGTAATTTGGAGCTATGCTCAAAAAGTTATCAAACTGTGCATACCCTTTGACCCAGCAATGTTTCTATTGGGCCTATATCCCAAAGAGATCTTAGAGGAGGGAAAGGGCCCCACATGTGCAAGAATGTTTGTGGCAGCCCTTTTTGTACTGGCTAGAAACTGGAAACTGAATGGATGCCCATCAATTGGAGAGTGGCTGAATAAATTATGGTATATGAATGTTATGGAATATTATTGCTCTGTAAGAAATGACCAGCAGGACTATTTCAGAGAGGCCTGGAGAGACTTGCATGAACTGATGCTGAGTGAAACAAGCAGAACCAGGAGATCATTATACATGGCAACAACAATATTACATGATGATCAATTCTGATGGACATGGCTCTCTGCAACAAAGAATTGTCTCAAACCACTTCCAATTGTTCACTGAAGAAGACCATATACACCCAGAGAGGGATATCAAATATGGACCACAACATAACATTTTAATGATCTCTATTGAGGTTTGCTTGTATTGTGTTTCCTTTCTCTGATTTTCTTTTTTTTTTCTTATAGATAGGATTTTTCTTGCACAACTTGTCAAGTATTTCAACATTATTACCATGTAGTGGACTCCCTCCCACCTGGGGGAGGGGAGGTGCCCGGGGGGGTAAAATTTGTAATGGAAAGCTTTGTAAAGATCAGTGCTGGGGAACTACCCATACATATGTTATACAAATAAAAAGCTTTAATAAAAAAAGAGAAAAAAGAAAAAGAAAATGATGAGCAGTATGCCCTCAGAAAAAAACATGGAAAGACTAAAAAACTGATACAAAACAAAATAAACAAAACAAGAAAAAAAAAGAAAAGAAAACATGTTTTATTCAATAAAAAAAATAAAAGAAAAGACCAGAATTGAATGGAGATTTTGATTTTCAAATACAGGATTCTGGAGAAGCATAAGGAGGTAATCAGAAAAGTGATATCATAAGAGACTTAATAAGGTTTTTCTGTGTATATTCCTACTTGGGAAGATGATACCTGTGTCTCATTAGAACGTTCTCATTATTATGGCAGTTAAAAGGAGTATATCTACACAGAGAGCATGGGTATGAGTTAAATATGAAGCGATATCTTTCTTTACAAATGATGAAATTAAGGAATGAGAGAGGAATGTACCATGAGAAAGGGAAAGGGAGAAGTGGAATGGTACAAATTATCTGCCATTAAAAAAAAAGAGAGACTAGAAAAAAATTTTACAGTAGAGAGGAAGAGGAGGAAGAGAGGGTGAGTGAGTGAATCTTACCTTTATCAGAATTGGCTCAAATAAAAAATAACATACACACTCAATAGGGACATAGAAATCTATCTTACCCTGCAGGAAAACTGGAGGGAAATGAGTTATGGGAAGGAGGATGGGTAATAAAAGTGAGGTAATAAAAGAGGGGAGGGAGTGGTCAGTAACAAAATACTTTTGAGGAGGGACAGTGTGAAAGGAGAGAGAGACTAAATGGAGGGAAATACATGTAGCAATAGTAATTTAAAAACAATTTTTGAAGCAAGTTTCTCTGATGGAATATTATTGTTCTCTGGAAAATGATAAGCAGGAAGCTCTCAGAAAAAAACCAAGCAACAACAACAACAACAACAACAAAAACAAATAAACAAAAAACACCCTGGAAAGTCCCCCATGAACAAAGTGAAATATACTTTATACAAAATAATAGCAATGTTTTGGTATGACCAGCTGTAAATTATTTTGTTATTCTCCGTAGGACAATCATCCACAACTACTCTGAAGGACTTATGAAGAAAAATCTTATTCATACTCAGAGAAGGAACTGATGAAATCTGAATACATGTTAAAGCATTTTGTAAAAAAAAAAAAAAAAAAAGAAAAGAATTAAAATGATTTGGCTGTTATACCACTTGGTGCATATATGTTTAATATTAATATTACTTCATTATCTATGGTACTCTTTAGTAAGATGTAGTTTCCTTTCATATTAAAATTCTTTTAATTAGTTCTCTTTTTACTTTTATTTTGTCCTTGATCAGGCTCACTACCCCTCCTTTTTTTTTTTTTAACTTGAGCTGAAACAATATATTTATATATTTTGCTTCAGCCTTTTACTTTTATTCTCTGTTTATTTCTGTGCTTCAAACCTGTTTCTTGAACAATGTATTGTAGGATTCCGACTTTTAATTCACTCTGCTATCTGCTTCTGTTTTATGGTGAAGTTCATCCCATTCACATTCATAGTTAAGATTACTAACTTTTTATTTCCTGCCATTCTATTATTTCCTATTTATAAATTTCTCTTCTTTTCCTCCATACCATTGTTTTGCTTCAGATCCCCACTTCCCTCAAGCTATTCTCCCTTCTATCAGTTCCCCCCTTTTCTTATCCTTTCCACCTTCTACTTCTGCTCTCCCTTCTATCAGCTTTCTCTTCTACCATTTCTTTCTCTTTTTCCCTTCCATTTCCTGATAGGGTAATATAAATTTCTATACCCAATTTGGGGTGGATATTATTCCCTCTTTGAGACAAATCTGATTAGACTAAATTTCAAACAATCCTCATCCTCCTCCCTTCTTTACCTGTACTGTAATATGTCTTTTGTTCTTCATGTGATAACATTTTACTTCATTTTACCTCCTCTTTCCTCTTCTTCTAATACAATCTTTTTTCTACCACTTGATTTATTTTTATATCAACAAATCAAAGTCAATTTATACCCACTTCATCTGCCCATGTATAACACTTCTAACTATCGCAATAAAAATATAGTTCTCAAGAGTTACACAAATCATCTTCCCATGTAGGAATGTAAAAAGTTTCACCTTTAAATAACATTATTTTTTTCTTTCCTATTTATCTATTTATGCTTCTCTGGAGTCTTGTATTTGAAGACCAAATTTTCTGTTCAGCTCTGAACTTTTCATAAAAAATGATTGAAAATCCTCTGTTTCTTTGGATGTACATCTTCTCCCTGAAACATAATGCTCAATTTTTCTTGGTAGTTGATTCTTTGTTATAGCCCAAGCTCCTTTGCCTTCTTGAATATATATTCCAGGCCATCCAGTTCTTTAATGTAGAAGTTTCTAAGTCTTGGGCAATCCTGATTGTGATTCCCCTATATTTGAATTGTTTCTTTCTCACTACTGACAGTATTTTTCTATTGACCTGATAATTCTGGAATTAAGCTACAATATTCCTTAGAGTTTTCATTTTGGTGTCTCAGGAAGTGATCTGTGGATTCTTTCAATGGCAGGCTAAAAAATTAAATTTCAGCAGAATATTTGTTTTGTTTTTAATTAAAACTTTTTACTTATAAAATATATGCATGGGTAATTTTTCATCATTGACCTTGCAAAACTTTCTGTTCCAGATTTTTCCCTCTTTCCCCTTACCCCTTCCCCTAGATGACAGGTAGTCCAATACATGTTATATATGTTAAAATATGTGATAAGTCCAATATATGGATACATATTTATACAATTGTCTTGCTGCACAAGAAAAACAGGATCTAGAAAGAAAAAAACCTGAGAAGGAAAATAAAATGCAAGCAGAATCAACAGAAAGAGTGAAAATGCTTTCTTATCACTGAACAATTGGAACTGGTTTGAATCATCTCATTGTTGAAGAAAGCAACATCCATCAGAATTGGTCATTGTATTGTTGTTGCCATGTATAATGATCTCCTGGTTCTGATCATTTCACTCAGCATCAGTCCATGCAAGTCTCTCCAGGCCTCTCTGAAATCATCCTGCTGGTCGTTTCTTATAGAACAATAATATTCCATAACATTCATATACCATAATTTATTCAGCCATTCTCCAGTTGATGGGCATCCAATCAGTTTCCAGTTTCTAGTCACTACAAAGAGGGCTGACACAAACATTTTTGCACATGTGGGTCCCTTTCCTTCCTTTAAGATGTCTTTGGGATATAAGCCCAGTAGAAACACTTTCAGCAGAATATTTGATACTGCAGGACACAGAGCATTGAGAAACCTTTTCCTGTGGCCAGATTTTTTTACTACCCTCTACACTCACTTATGTAACTACGTATAGGGTCACAACCCACAGTTTAAGAAGCTTTCAACTATACTATGGTTTTCTTTCATTGTTGTTAGCATACCTACACATCAGGCTTTCTGAAAACAAATTAGAGGTGAATGTGAATTTCTACAATGAATCTGGGAGTCTGAAGAAACATACTGCTTAGCTCCACAGGAGGGGTTACATATGCATACAGCTTTCTTAGATCAGGATTAAATGGTCAAAAAATTCCATAGACAGCTCAATATTATAATTTGCTATATTTCATAGCAAGAAGTAGGTATTTGGCCTAGATCCTCCCATTAAATAAATGAGCAATGTGCCAGTATATTGCTAAAAATCTGTTCTGGTTTCTTTTAAACCCAAATAGAATGTAATTTGCATAGTTCCTATACTCACTGAAATGGCTTCTATTATATTAGAGGCATATTCTGCTGATTCAGAGGTAAGGAATGCCTATGAAAAAATAAAGTTTCTTTTCTGATTCCATTACTTCTGGTAAAGTTGTATTGTACTTCAAATTTTCTGGGAATTAAAAAAGTGTTACCATGAACAAAGATTGTATTTTGGAATGGCAAATTATTTACATATGCACAAACCAATTAAAAATGGTGAGATGTTTTTTGAACCAAGGAAAAACAGAATATATTCTTAAGGTTTCAATACAATTATAGAAGTCCATTGATTAGAAGATTCAGAATTCAAATCCCAGTTTTTCTTCTTTATTAGTTGTGTGAAATTTTAAGAGTCATATAGGCTCTTTAGCTCTCAGTTTCCTCAGTTATCACCTGAGGAGATGAGATTTGAGGATCTCTAAGGTTACTTTCAACTCTTAATGTATAGTCTTCTCTTGGAACTCCATGTGAAATTCAAGTGGAAACATTTATCAAAAGGCAAAGAAGTCTTCAGGGAATTTCTGCCATCAGGAGGTGCTAGGATCATTTCTTGAATCACCTTCAGACTATTCACATCAAAGATGAATGTATCTCTTAAGTTGGCTTTAAAGGAAATAAATATTAACTTATTTATAATTAGAGTTATCTAAAATTGGAATGGGCTTTCTGGATATATAACTGCTTCCCTGTCATCGGGCTTCTTTTAAGTTCCAGCTCCATATCCAGTGGTACAAGGCAAAGGGAACTCTTAGACTAAATGGCTTGTAATGCCCCTTTCAACTCAGTATCTGTGATTCCTCTGAGAGGAAGTAACCACTTAGTCAATTGTATCTTACATCCCTCCTATGTGCAAAGCTTTTTGTTAAGATTCTAAAGACATATGACCTATAATCCAAAAATCCCCTTGTGAGTATAGCCCCTATACCAAAAGAGATATACTGTCTTTTGTTAGTGACAAAGAATAGTAACCAAAAGTTCTGAGGAAGGATTGATTAATTGCTGACAGGAGTAGTGATGAGGAGATTCACAAAGGAAGATTGTATTTGAGATGAGTTTTCAAGGATGTGAAGCCTTCAGACAAAGACAATCTTGGTTAGACAAATATGATAAGCAAAGGTGTGGAAGTAGGAAAGTACAAAGAGCACAGAAAGAAGTGACCTTGAGTCTTGAATAAATCATCTCTCTTTGAAACTCAGTTTCTTCCTCTATAAATTAAGGAGATAAGACTTGATAACCACTGTGTTCCCTCCCAATTATAAAATTCTATGAACCTAAGTATTTATTCAAACAAACATAGTGTTTAAAACTAAAAAAAAAAAAAAACCTTCAGAGTTCATCTAGCCCAGTAATGTCCAACTTGAAGAGAAACTGGAGCCACAAAACCTCAGCTAACTATCCCTACAAGCTGTATATTGACTTAGAAAACGGATGAGGTGTGAGAAAAGGGGAGATGGTGTTGATGAGGTGTGTGAAAAGGGGTGAGGTGACCCCCTTTTGGCCAGGCACAGGCTATGAAGCCCCAAGAATGAGGTGAAAGGTTTAGGGTAAAATGAGTTTATTATAGCCTCAGAGAAGCAGCTTTCTTAGTGGAACAGTTCTGAAAGGGCAAAAGTAAAGATGGATTATTAGCAAAGATTAGTTAACACTGAGCAAGGCTCAGTGGGCCTTTTCCTGATAAGAATTAGCCAAGCTGGGTTTACACTGAGCAGGAGCTCAGCGAGCCTTTCCCCCTGTAGGAATCAGCAAAGTTGGGTTTATACTGAGAAAACTGTCCTTGATTGTGTGTCTCCTGATTGTGGGGGAGAGGACTGGAGAGACCCCAAATCTCAAAAACCCTCCTGTCTAGATAGGAGTGGCCCCACCCACTGATTCATAGACAAAGCTGCAATTCAATCAGAAATCTTGGCCTAGGGCATAATCACTGCCCTTTACTGAAACTAGCCCTTAATCTCCCAGCCTGAAGCCTTAGAAGGCAAAATAAAAAGATGACTCTGAACCCCAAGTCTTCCCTGATTCCTACAAGGGGAAGAAGCCCACTGAGCTGTTGCTCAGTGTAAGTCCATCTTGGCTATTTTCTACACAAGGGAAAAAGCCCACTGAGCCACTGCTCAGTGTAAATCCAGCTTTACTGATTCCTACAAGGGGAAAGACCCACTGAGCTCTTGCTCAGTGTAAACTCAGCTTGGCTAATTCTTATCAGGAAAAGGCCCACTGAGCCATGCTCAGCATTAACTAATCTTTGCTAAAAATCCATCTTTATTTTTCCCCTTTCAGAACTGTCCCACTAAGAAAGCTGCTTCTCTGAGGCTATAATAAACTCATTTTGCCATAAACCTCACACCTTGTTTCTTGGAGTTTGTGGATTCCTCCACGAAGCCTACAACTGGCCAAAAGGGGGTCCCCTCTCCCCTTTTCTCGCACTTCATCAACACCACACTTTAACATTATCTATATTCTATTACATTTTTATTTATTTTGTCAAATATTTCAGTTACATTTTAATCTAATTCAGGTTCCAAAAGCTACAATGAGCCATATGTTGGACATCTCTAATCTAGCACAAACCCTTCATTTTACAGAGGAGGAAACTAAAGAAAAGAAGGAAGGAGCAAGCATTTACTAATCGCTTATTTGATACCAGGAATCATGTTAAGTCCCAGGGATGCAAATATAAACAAAAAAAAGATAAACCCTAACTTCAAGGAGCTTATATTCTACCATACTCAACAGGAGTCAAAAGCAAGGAAGGAGAATTAGGACAAATGAAAGTCAGGAACAGGAGGGGATTTTAAGCAGGTCATCCTGACCTTTTTACAAAATTGAAATTCCAGGAGGAATTCACCAAAATTGTGAAGGGAAGTGATTTCCCTAAGCCCAAAGCAAGTAATGAATAACAGAAACAAAATGTGAATTCTTGTATTTGTAATCCAGAGTCATTGTTCTTTCTGTTCTATCCTTGAAGACATATTTATAGAGAATTCTCTTAGGCAATTGGAAGGATGCAAAACTGGGATGAGACATGATTCCTGCCTGCCTTCAAGGAGCATATAACCCTCTTGTGGAATCAAGCTTTATACATATAAACATCATAGAACATACAAGGCACAAGAGAATAAGGTTATGAAATTAAAATTTTATATCATCAACTAACTGTAGATTTATATTCACAGCATCAGAAATTTAGAATTTGAAGGGATCTCAATGGTTATTTAACCTCATCCACCTATTTTCATAGATGAGGAAACAGATCAAGATACATTAAATGACTTATTCAAGATTACAAAGTGACAGAATCAGGATTGTAACCCATGTTCTCTGATTCCAAAAGCATCATTCATTCCACTATAACATTGTGACTCACCTAATAGTTATTAGAATCAGGATGACATTTCTTTACCAGTAAGTTCTTCTTTTCTAAAGCAAGATACATGTTCTAGTATTTCCTGGTGAAATGAGGAATTCTTTTCCTCAATGTCTCATTGCAGGCTTTCATTTCCATAATGTTAAGATGTGTTCATGTGTTACCAGATTAGAAAAGAGATGGTTAGCAAAAGATTTCCATGCTAATCTGACTGGGCATTGGAGACAGGAAAGTTACCTCAAACTTCAGCAATAGGATTGACTCATTTCCTCACTTTACAACTTGCTATAAAGATTAATTTCTATGTAGGCCATGAAATCTAGGGAGTTTTGTAAAGGCAACACTGTCCTTTGCTGCTTGGATGACAGAAATGTCACAGTGGTTTAAAAAAATTGAATTTTTTCAAGGGCTCCCATCATTATAGATTTCTTCCTGTGTGGCAACTGAGGATTGATGTAGAAATTTTTTTCCAAAAAGGAAGAATGCAACTCTAGTCCATACCACTGGAAACTGTCTAATGGTTTGACAACACAGCAGATTTAGGGAATACAGGATAGTTCCACTGTGGGTATAGACAATTCCATGATTCCTTTATGTTACCCAGTAACATAAGGTAGCTAGATGACGCTATGAATGGGATACTGGATTTGAAATTAAGACCTGTACAAATTCAACCTTAGACATTTACTAGCTGTGTGATTTTGGGCAAGTCATTTAACCTCCATTTTAAATTACAAGGAATCCTAAAGGTCACTTAGTCCAATACACTCCTTTTATGACTAAAGAAAATAAGTTTTAGAGAAATAAAATGACTTGTTCAATGTGACACAAAGTAGTTGAGTGGCCACCATGATTTCATCCCAGGTTTTCTGAATCCAAATTCAGCCTAAATACTATTCTGCATACAATAAAAACATATTAGCGAGAATCCATTCATTCATTCATTCATTGAGCTAACAAGCAAGCAAAATATTAAGCATAAATCATGGGGAAAATACTAAGGACCTAGCCCAGAATACAGGTAGGATTGCTAAATTGGAAATAAAGGGAATGTAGCATTTTGATTTTTATCAATTCCTTATGATTTTTACTCATAAGAAAAAATAAAAATTAAAACAGGTTGAAAAACATAAACAAATCAGTCCTGTCCCAGTAAGGAGGAGCGGAAGCAGTGAGATAAACTGTTGTCACAGGAATTGTTTGGTTCTAAATAATCCTATGACCATGCCTTTTCATTCCTTTGTAAAGCTCAACATCTTTTAGAAAAAGTAATAAACTACCTTCTCAGTAAAAGAGTAATTGACCAGAAAGCAGAGGTCACTGGTTATAGGGAAGGTTATAATCAATAAAAAAAAAATTTATAGTCTAGTAATATTTATTTGTATGTTTTAAGTATTATCACTATAGGTGAATTATTAATGTAATGAAGGGAAACTTGCCCTCTTATACTATTATTGCACCTTAACTAAACAAAGAAAAGTCTCTTTCATTTCAACTGTTTTGGATGTCTGAAATCTCTATTTGTTCACCTATATGGTCATTAATTCCCTGATAACTTTTAAAGCATGAAAAATGTTATCTTCTGTAGTGCTTTTGGGGGCTCCAAACCTATTTGCACAACAAAAGCCCATTTTTTAGAAGCCCATATTTTAACAACAACCTCCTTTAGGTAACAAAGTAGTGTCTATAGAGGCTGAATAACTAAAAGCAATTAAAGAACTATGGTGGCAGCTTGGTGGCATAGTGAACAGAGTTTGGGGCCTAGAGTCAGAAAGACTTCAAGTTCAGATTGAACCTGAAACATATATTAGATGTAAAACTGTGTATATCATCTAACTTCTGTTAGCTTTAAATGAGGATAATAATAAGTTATCTCTCAGGATTGTTGTGAGGATTAAAAAAGATATTTCCAAAAGTGCTTAGTATAGTGCTTTACTATATTAAGTGCTCTACCAACATCCTCTCATAGTTCAAGTCACCCATAGGACATCAGTAAGGCCTAAAGTGAACATAAGCAAATTATACACATTACCAGAAACAACTTGATCAAGAGAAACGTCATAAATTATGTCAACCAGAAAGTTCTATGATGATTAAAAGAATGAACCAATCCCACACTGAGTGTTTGGAATTTTCAATGGACAGCTCCCTCAAAAACTCCATTCATATCTGTGCAACCTTGTGTTGATATACTATGGAGACTTAAGTAGAGGACTTGGACAATAGTCACAAAAGAACAAAAAGCAAGAAAAGGTTGTGATCTGCAAGATACCTGATTCAACTTAGGAAAGTTGCTTAGCCTCCTAAACTTCACTTTTCTAATCAATAAAATAAAGAAGTTGTATATGATGGCCCTAGAGGATGCCTCTAGCTCTAAATTTATGCTCCTTTCAGTTTCAAAGTGTTCCATTAATAAAAATAGTCTGAAAACATAACATCATTCAAGTGGAAAGCATACTAACTCTGCAATTAGAGGTCTTAAATTGAAATTCAGACTCAAACTATGACCTGTGACTTTGGGCAAGTCATACTCCTTATATCTCAATTTCCTTACTTCCAAATGAAGGGATTAAACTAAACCAGGGATTCTTCACATGTGATATATGAACTTGTCTATTTTTAATGTTTTCATAACTAAATTTCAATAGAATTCATACCTTTTACAACATGTTGTATTTTATTTTACATATTTAAAAACATTCTGACAATGGGTCCATAGGTTTTGCCAGCCTGCAAGAAATATACATCACACATAAAAAATGTTCAGTGCACCTTGGACTAAATAATCTCTGAAATTCCTTCCAGCTTTGAATCCATGAATATAAAATCAATACTTATTTATATAACAAAAATATTTACAAAGCACTTTTCACATATGACTCATAAAATAGGTACTGTCAAAATATTGTTAAGTCATGTTGGACTCTTCATGATCCCTTTTGAGGTTTTCTTGGCAAAAACGCTGGAATGGTTTTACATTTTCTTTTCCAGTTTATTTCACAAACAAGGAAACTGAGACAAAGAGAGTTAAATAATTTGCCCAGGTTCACACCACCAATAGATATCTGAGGTCAGATTTGAATTCATAAAAGATGAGTTTAATTCTAAGCATGGTGCCTTCTCCACTGCACCATCTAGCTGTCAATATAGTTATTCCTCTTTAATAGATGGGGGAAATAAGAGCTTGCTACAGAAACATGAAAAGGTTTTATATGACTTGTCCATAGTCATATAGTTAGTAATAAAGTTATATATCCAAGTCCAGAACATGTTTTATTCAACCATTATTGTTCATTATTTTCAGTCAAGTCTGATTCTTTGTGAATCTATTAGAGGTTTTCTTGGCAAAGATATTGGAATGCTTTGCCATTTCCTTCTCCAGCTCATTTTAAACTTGAAGAAACTGAGGCAAAGAAGGATTAAGTAATTTTCCTGGAGTCACACAGCTAGTAAGTGTCTGAGGCTGAATTTGAGTTCAAATCTTCCTGACTGTCTAATGAACTACCTATTTGCTCATTCTTGCTTTCCCATTGCCCCACCTCCATCAAAAAATAGCATTTTTTTTTTTAACGGAGGCAATTGGGGTTAAGTGACTTGCCCAGGGTCACACAGCTAGGAAGTGTTAAGTGCCTGAGACCAAATTTGAACTCAGGTCTTCCTGACTTCAGTCCTAGTGCTCTATGCACTGCGCCATCTAGCTGCCCCCCAAAATAGCATTTGATGAATATTTTCAAATAGCTTTTTATAATTTTTGGTAGCTTAGTCTTTCAGATAAATTTTGGCCAGAATGATCTCTGAGATTCCTTATATAATTCCACAAAATTCCTATGAAAATGGAATCTAAGTAAAAGTTAAAAGATTAATGTCATATGTGCAATTTCTGGAAATTGCTGTAAACCCATATAATGCACATTTAAGCTGGAGATTTCACTCATGACAGTCTCCTATGCTTTTAATACAATTTATAAGATGTACTTCTTTTGCTGTAAAACCTGAAAATATTCATAAAAAGTCATTCTATTATGCAATCTCCCAGAGTCTTGTCTATCCTTAAACATGAATGGGTTTTACAATAGAATAATCTGTCCGAAAAATGATGACAGAATTGACTTATCACTCTAATTAGTGATTGACTCGAATGCTTAAAATGTCTGGTATATATCAGCCAAGTACAGGTGAGGTGGTATGATTCTCAATACCCTGAAGATCATAGCATATGGACCGGGACCCATTTCACATGTATTCAAATTTGGTTCTCTTTTCCATGTTTCATATCTGGGTTCCACTTCTGGATGTACCACAGATGAGCTGTAAGACTGTGGAGAAATAACTTCACATTTGGGGGTCTAATTTTGTTCATTTGGGAAATGATGGGGGTTGGACTCCATGTTTCCTAAAGTTTCTTTGAGAAACTTTATGACTTTTATTTATGACTATTATTATCATACCTCATTGCTGCCTGAAATACTAACTGATATAATTGGTTTGTGACCATGTCATCAACTGTTTCTTTTTAGAAGATTTCCTTTGAAGAATAAGGATTCTTATTAAGTGGATTCTACTATAAGTTCTGAGAGCTTTCATTGGGATTGTGGTCCAAGGATTTCCAAAACTGAACAAGAAGGATGCCATAAACATGGGTTAGCTTTGCATTGTCCCATCTTTTAATTATTCTCCAAGCTTATATTTACTGTAGTTGCTTATTTATAAAGGGACTTGCTTCTGTGATTAAGGACCTAAAGCAGATAATTATCCTGTGATTTGCAAGCAGTGCAGGGTCTGGTATTTCTAGGAACAATATTGCCATATAAATATTACCTGTGTGCTGTGTCAGCTTATTGAGCACCTGAGAGCAATCTCACTGTTAGTTTTATGGCACATTAAGTCTCTTTTTAGAATAAATTGGGTTTGCACTAGTGGGATTGGTTACATCAGAATAAAAGAGTAAACAACTGTGATCACTGTAAAGATGAAAAGCAGGAAGCACAAGGGAAAGAGACTAGTAGATAGGAGGAGACAGGGAGATAAGGGGAATATTTAAAACTTTAACTTAATCCAAGAGAAGTGGCAGGCTGTGTAATGCTGTATGTACTGTGAACAGTGTGCAACAAAAACAGTCAAGTGAGAAAGGAAGATAACACTTAGCATGAAAAGAAAGGAATTATCTAGGAAGGCAGGATGTGGAAAGAGTTAAGAATGCAACTTCAGTCTTGATGCATCAAGAGTTGATGATAAGATGACAGATTTTAAACTAGAAGGTATCTTGGTGGGAAGGAGGAGCATTACATATAAGGAAATTGAGATTCATAATGCTTATATGATTTGGGAAGGTTACACATTAACCCAGTATTTAAACTGGATCCTATGACTCCAAGGGGCAGCTAGATGGCACAATATAGTATTAGGTCTGAAGTCCAGAAGACTCATCTTTCTGAGTTCAAATCCATCCTTGGATAGAAGAGTGACTCTGGACAAATCACTTAACCTCACCTACCTCAGTTTCCTCATCTGCAAAATTAGCTGGAGTAGGAAATGGTGAACCAGTCCAGTATATTTGCCAAGAAAACCTCATGTAGGGTCATAAAGAATCTGAAACAACTGAACAATAACAATAACAACTCCAAATTAAGCACTTTTTCACAATTTTGCCTGCTAAACTGCTGTGCTAGCTGACAGATGTCAGTGTATTTTTAGGGGAAGTGACCAGAGTACTATATTTAAAATGTCATTGGACTTAGAGATAAAAGATCTGTGTGGAAATCCTTTCTCTTCTATATTAAACCTGTAGGGTTGTGGACAAAACCATTTCTAGACTAGTTCATGAGGTTCAATTTCTGCATCTATAGAACAAGAGTCGTGAAGGAGGGAATGAGCCAAATAACCTCAGAACTTCTTTCTAGTTGATATGCTGTCAGATGAGCTCTGTCCTATGCAAAAGAAAAAAGATGAGATCTAGGAGCTACAGTGGAGTTAACAAAGTAGAAATGAAACTATGAGGTAAAGGGGAAGGTCAAAGTAAAGCATAGTGAGTGGTAGTAACTATGTCAAAGGATAGATAAGGAGAAGCTGGGAATCTATTACAGATTAGAGCACTGGGTCCAGCAACCTTGACATTTCACTTGTCTTAAACAAAAATCTGCTTCTTAGAAAAGCATCTTTTCCCTTGAACCTGCTTTGATAGTTCACTTTTCTGGAGCATGATCTGCCCTGAGCTCTAAGAGAAGAGAGTAGAGAGGTTGTCTGAAATAGTTCTAAAATAGCACTTGATCATTTGAATGTTACAAGATGAATACTGAAGTATTCAGTTAAGGGAGAAGTGACTGACTGATTTGTACATGAAGAATTTTTTTAAATGGAGAATTTTTAACAATAATTGGAGAAATATGGATATCTAAACTATTCTATGATTATAGAATAAATTCATAGGTAGATGGTATTTTTGTTACTAGCTATAAACTAAGATGGTATTATGCCAAAAAGAAGAAGAAAAGACCTAGATCCAGAACCCAGAAAGATAAGAGAAATGAAAGCACAAGTCAAGAAGTAACAATGAAGAGCAAAAAATATTCTGATTCCTGCATCATTATCCATGAATACACTCTCAAAATGTCTCTTAAAAACTTTAGAACTAATTGTATAACATGGGACACACTGACACAGGATCATCCAGCATGTGTGACCTTCTCAAAGAATGTTGTACTCTATGAGCAAAGCAGAATTGAATTAGCTCAGAAGAAATGTGAAATGTGTAAAGTTAGAGAAGTAATCCCAAATGTTCATAGGGACTATGTGTATCCAACCTGTACCAGATCATTCTGACCTTGTATTGATCTGTTCAACCATAGTTGGACACACCATAACTCAACTTTAGCATAGTCTCATTTTGGTCCTCTTCAAGAATGGACAGCACCCAACATAACTCATTCCAGGGCCCCTGATATCTTCTCATAATGTTATTAAATGACCCTTCCCAGCATCTTAGGGGGCTTAGCATGTGACTCTGCTTTTGTATGATTCTACTTTCTACCATCCTTAGTATATAGACCATATGTAGTCCTTTGCTCAGAAACTCCCAGGTTCATAAGAACCAGATGCTACTCCCCTATAGTTTCACGACCATCCCAGCTCCAGGTATCAAGCTCTTCTTCCAACTACCCAACATAGGCAGTTCTTCCTCTCCTCCCCCATTTTAAAACTCTCCAAAGACTAAAAGCTGATATGTCATCTTCATCATTTGTCAATCAGCTTCCTAATCTTTACATAGACAAATGAGCCATTCAAAGTTGCAAGCCCTTACTCAAATGAAATAGTTAAAATACTATGCCAATAATAGAATCAATTTGTTTTTGGGTCAAAATCTGATTTTAGTTTTGTCTGGCGAAAACTAAGAATTTATGTTTTTTGATATCCTGGACTGTCACATTAGGCAGACTGGAAATAATCTGGCCTAGGTAATATTTGGCCAATAATTCAGAAGACAAACATTCTAGAATTATAGATTCTTAGTATGGGAATAGATCTTTACAATCATCAAACCCAACTTTCAACTAATATAGGAATTCTTTCTACAACATCCCTAGCAGATGATTATCCATCATCTGCCTGAATATCTTAAATAATAGGGAGCTCACTATGCCAAAAGGCAGCCTGTCCCAACAACAGAAGGTTCTGTTAGAAAGTTCATGTTGATGCTGCAGCTGTGAACAGTTTGACGGAGGAAAATTGTGAACCTTATGCTATAACACACAAGAGAGTTAGCTGTCAAAACAAGCCTCCATGAGCACAGGGAAAGCCCTGCCTCTCATGCAAGATGCATAGCAGTGGGTTGTCAAAAGCTAAGTCAGGAGGAAAGCCTAAGTGTGCATGCACAGCTGGAGGGAAAGGAAGCAGCAGGAACCAAATGGCTGAAAAAGAATCCTAAACACATGGTGACTCCCTCTTCTGCCATGAGCCAGT
Source organism: Myrmecobius fasciatus (assembly GCA_023553655.1). NCBI lineage: Eukaryota > Metazoa > Chordata > Mammalia > Dasyuromorphia > Myrmecobiidae > Myrmecobius > Myrmecobius fasciatus. The sequence goes on along the minus strand of JAJPUD010018501.1, from coordinate 10,263 downwards.
AGCCTACACAGGAGACACAACATTGGTAGACTAAATAGAAAACAAGATTTAAGTCAGAAAGACCTTGATCCAACACGTGCCTCAAAAGCTTTTTAATTGTGCTGTTATGGGTAAGTCGTTTAGCTTTTCTGAGCTTATTTTATTTATAAATGGGTACAAAAATGACAGATCTGCCCCATTTCTGACATTCTTTCTCTCTTCTCACTCTCCCACTTGTAGCCTCTAGCTCCTTTAAAGGCTCGGTTTAAGTAGAATTGTCAAATATCCAAAATTTTTCTCCATTATTCCAGTTGTTAGGTTGTTAGGCTCTCCACATTGCTATGTATTTAGTGTATATGCATGTATATATATACAAATAGTGCCTTGCATGTATATACACGTGTACATATGGGGAAGCTAGATGGCATAGTGGATAGAGACTAACAATATATAATTCTAGGATGTTTGTCTTCTGAATTACTAGTCAAGTATCAAGTGTGTCTGGACTCAGGAAGATTTGGGTTAAAATTCAACCTCAGATACTTACTAGACTGTGACTCTGGGCAAGTCATTAACCCCATTTGCTTCAGTTTCCTCATCTGTAAAATGAGCTAGAGAAGGAAATGGCAAAGCATTCCAGTATTTTTGCCAAGAAAACTCCAAATGGGTCCAGGAAGTCAGATTGGACTGAAATGATTCAACAACAACAAATATGTGTGTATGTATACATGCATACTGATTCTGTGGTTTCTTTGTCATATAAAACTCTCTGTCATACAGAACTCCCTCTGTCAATGCAGTTTAGCACATTTTGAAATTTAGTCTTAGAAAGTTGACTTGGATGTAGAGAGAATAAATGACTTCACTAGGGTTATACTGATAGTAAATGTCAGACTCAAAGCCAGATTTTCCTGACTCTAAGGACAGTTCTAGATCAACTACATTGAGCTTGATATAATTTTGCATGTATTCTATGTTGTTTTCTAATTTTATGTTGTATACTTCTAGTAGAATATAACTTCAGGGAAGGGATTATCTTATTTTTATATTTTTAATTACAATTGATTACCCAATAATGAATTAGAATTTATTAATTACTTATTATATGCAAGACCTTATTCCAGAAGATGGGTATACAAAGAACAAAGTAAAACAAACCCTACTATTGAAATGTCTTCAATCTTGTAAAAAAAGAAAATATGGAATTATCAGTACATAAAAATTGATAAGATGATCATTTGATAAAAATTGATCATCTTATAAATTATTATTTTTTATTATATTATATATATATTATATATAATATATATAATACATATATTAATATATATTATATATAAAAAATTATAAAATCTTATAAAAACTGATAAAAATTGATAAGATACTATTATGTGGAATAATCAAGAAATATTTTGTGTGGAAAATGATGCTCATATTGTGCGTTAGATGAATGTAGAGACTCTAAGAGATGGAGATGAGAAGAGCATACTAGACAAACAATGGGGGACACACAATGTAAAGACACAGATATCAGAGGAATGTTGTGAGAGAAGAACAATAAGAAAGACTATTTGGTTTAATGATAGTATGTATGAGGTCAATAGGTGGTACACTGAACAGAGCACCAGGCCCAGAGTCAGGAAGAGTCAAATCTGACCTCAGATTGTTGCTAGCCATGTGACCAAGGGCAAGTCACTTAACTCCTATTTGCCTCAGTTCTTCATCTATAAAATGAAAAGACACTAGAGAAGAAAATAGCAAAGTACTCCAGTATCTTTGTCAAGAAATCCCCAAAGAAAAGGGGCAGCTAGGTGGCACAGTGGGTAGGGCTGGTGCCGTAGGGCAGTAGTCCATGGAGTCACAAAGAGTTGGACACAACAGAATAGTATGTATGAAGGGGAGTAAACTTTTTCTTACAAGGATGGAAAGGCAAAATGAAACCAGATTGTGAAATGCTTTAAATACCGACAGGAAGGGTAGAGCCAGAATGGTAGAATAAAGTTAGAATTCTAACCAAATTCCTCCTACATTCCACTCTAAACAATTTTAAACAGGTCGAACTGAACTCTAAAGCAGCATAGCCAGAAAATGGTCAAAGTGAGACATTTTTCTATCCCAGAAACATCTTAGGAAGACAAAGCAATAGGTCTGTAGAACTGGGGTAGAGTGGGTTAGTAACACAGTATGATAGCAGTACCAACTGTGTTCATTGGAGGTGGTAGCAGCAGCAGTAGGAGTAGTACTAGGATTTTTCATTACCTAAAGATGCTAAAATGATTGAATACCTGGTCAGAAAAAGATTCTTAGTGTAACAGTTCCAGGTCACAATTCCAAGGTAGAGAGGGGTACTTGTCATTAAAAGGCAGCAGAAACACTACCTGGTACTAGTTTACAATTCCAGGAAAGAAAGAAGTTGTGCTCACAAGAGAGAAGTGACCAGGAGAGCAGTGACCACAATTCTCCCTAGATCACACAATCTTGGAAACACCAAAAATACATAGGCTTCCAGAGCTAACTACAAAAACTACAAGGCAAAAAACCCTAAAACCCCACGTCATCATTCCAGAAGTAAGCAGAGATCAACTCTACTATAAATACTAACATTAAAAAATATATTTAAAAAGAGAGAAACAACAAAAAAGTAAAATCTGACCATAAAAAGCTTCTATGAAAATAGGAAAATTCAAGACACAAACTCACAAGAAAAGAAGATGAGAAGATCTACATGCAAAGCCCCAAAAGAAAATGTACCAATCCAACATGAATTCCTGAAAGAGATTTTATTTATTTATTTATTTAAATTTTTTTTTTCCAGTTACATTCAAAACATTTTATTTTACATTTGTTTCTAAGACTTTTGAGTTCTGGGTTATTTCTCTTCCCCCCACCCATAATTAAGAAACCACATGTGAAGTTATGCAAAACATTTCCCATGCTAATGAAAATAAAAATTCTCAAGAAAAATGGTTAAAAAGAAAAAGAGATAAAGAGAGAAATAGAGAATACTTCAATATGTATTCAGACACAATTAGTTACTTATTTGGATATGGATAGGATTTTTTCATCATATGTCCTTCAGTACTGCCATCAATGATTGCACTATTAAGAACAGCAAAGTCATTCACAACTGATCATCCTGGAACATTGCTATTACTTTATTTTTTATTAAAGCTTTTTATTTTCAAAACATATACATAGATAATTTTTCTACATTAACCTTTGCAAAACTACCACCCCCTCCACTAGATGGCAAGTAATCCAATATATGTTAAATGTGGCAAAATATATATTAAATCCAATATATTCATAAATATTTATATAAGGATCTTGCTGCACAAGAAAAATCACATCAAAAGGAAAAAAAATGAGAAAGAAAATAAAATTCAAGCAAACAATAACAAAAAGAGTGAAAATGCTATGTTGAGATCCACATTCAGTTCCTACAGTCCTCTCTCTGGGTATAGATGGCTCTCTTCATCACAATATGATTCGTACTGACCTGGATTGTCTCATTGTTGAAAAGAGTCACATCAATCAGAATTGATGATCATACATTGCCATGTACAATGATCTCCTGGTTCTGCTCATTTCACTTTTCATCAATTCATTTAAGTCTCTCTGGGCCTCTCTGAAATAATTCTACTGATGATTTCTTATAGAAAAATAATATTCCACAACACTCATATACCATAACTTATTCAGCCATTCTCCAACAGATGGGCATCCACACAGTTTCCAGTTTCTTGCCACAAAGGCTGCCACAAACATTTTTGCACAGGTGGGTCCCTTTCCCTCCTTTCAGAACTCTTTAGGATGTAGGCCCAGTAGAAACAGTGCTGAATCAAAGGTTATTCACATTTTAATAGTTACAAATTTGGGCATAGTTAGAAATTGCTTTCTATACTGGTTGGATCAGTTCACAACTCCACCAACAATGTCCCAGTTTTCCCACATTACCTCCAACATTCCTCATTATCTTTTCCTGTCATTTTAGCCAATCTGAGAGATGTGAAGTGCTATCTCAGGGTTATCTTAATTTACATTTCTCTGATCAATAGTGATTTAGAACACCTTTTCATATGACTAGAAATAGTTTCAATTTGTCTTAGGAAGACAAAGCAATAGGTCTGTAGAACTGGGGTAGAGTGGGTTAGTAACACAGTATGATAGCAGCATCAACTGTGTTCATTGGAGGTGGCAGCAGCAGCAGTAGGAGTAGTACTAGTATTTTTCATTACCTAGAGATGCTAAAATGATTGAATACCTGGTCAGAAAAAAATTCTTAGTGTAACAGTTCCAGGTCTGAAACGTGTCTGTTCATATCTGCTATGAACTGAAAATTGTCTGTTCATATCCTTTAACCATTTATCAGTTGAAGAATGGCTTGAATTCTTATAAATTTGGGTCAATTCTCCATATATTTTGGAAATGAGACCTTTATCACAAACTTTGAATATAAGAATGTTTTCCCAGTTTATTATTTCCCTTCTAATCTTGTCTGCATTTGTTTTGATTGTATAAAAACCTTCTAATATAATGTAATCAAAATTATATATTTAGTATTCAATTATGAGTTCCAGTTCTTCTTTGGATACAAATCCCTTTCTTCTCCACAAATCTGCATGCTAAACTATCCTATGTTCTTCTAATTTGCTTATATTATCACTCTTTATGTCTAAACCATGAGCCCATTTCGAGCTTATCTTGGTATGTGGTGTTAGGTGTGGGTTTAGCCCTAATTTCTTCCATATGAGTTTCCAATTTTCTCAGTGTTTTTTTGTCAAATAGCAAGTTTTTAATCCAAAAGCTGGGGCCTTTGGATTTGTCAAACATTAGATTACTATGGTCATAGACTGTCTTGTCTTGTGAACTTAACCTATTCTACTGATTGACTATTCTATTTCTTATCCAGTCCCAAATGGTTTTGATGATCACTGCTTTGTAATATAGTTTTAGGTCTGGCACAGCTACACCACCTTCACAGGCTTTTTTTTTTCATTGATTCTCTTGAAATTCTTGACCTTTTTCTTCTTCCAGATAAACTTTGTTATTATTTTTTCTAGATCTGTAAATTAGTTTCTTGGAAGTTTAATTAGTATGGCACTGAATAAATAGATTAACTTAGGTAGTATTGTCATTTTTATTATATTTGTTTGCCCTACGAGCATTTGATATTTTTCCAGTTGATTAGGTCTGACTTTATTTGTGTGGAAAATATTTTGTAGATGTCCTTATATACTTCATGACTTTGCCTTGGCAGTTAGACTTCCAAACACTTTGTACTATCTACAGTTATTTTAAATGGAATTTCTCTTTATGTCTCTTGCGTCTGGACATTATTGATAATATATAAAAATGCTGATGATTTGCGTGAATTTAGTTCATATCCTGCAATTTTAGTAAGGTTGTGAACTATTTCTAGGAGTTTTTAGTTGATTCTGTAGGGTTCTCTAAGTATACCATCATATCATCTTGAAAGAGTGATCATTTGGTTTCCTCATTACCTACTCTAATTCCTTTCATCTTTTTTCTCCTCTTATTGACAAAATTAACATTTCTAATATAATATTGAATAGTAATGGTGATAGTGGGTAACCTTGTTTCACCCCTGATCTTATTGGGAATGGTTGTAGTTTGTCCATATTACATATGTGCTTGCTTATGGTTTTAAATAGGTGCTACTGATCATTTTAAGGAAAACTCCATTTATTTCTAAACTCTCTAATGATTTTAATATGAATGGGTTTTGGATTTTATCAAATGCTTTTTCTGCATCTATTGAGATAATCATATAATTTTTGTCAGTTTGGTTATTGATACAATAAATTATGCTAATAGTTTTCCTTATATTGAACCAGCCCTGCATTCCTGAAATAAATTCTACTTGGTCATAGTGTATTATCCTGGGAATGACTCTTTGCAATCTTCTTGCTAATATTTTATTTAAGATTTTTGCACCAATATTTATTAGGGAAATTGGTCTATAATTTTCTTTTTCTATTTTCACCCTACCTGGTTTAGGTATCAGAATGATAATTGTGTCATATAAGGAATTTCGTAGGGCTTCTTCTTTTCCTAATTTCCAAAATAGTTTGCATAATATTGGAATTAATTTTTTAATGTTTTGTAGAATTCACATATAAATACATTTGGCCCTGGATATTTTTTCTTAGGGAGTTGATTAATAGATTATTCTATTTCTTTTTCTAAAATGGAACTATGTAAGTAATTTATTTCCTCTTCAGAGAAATTTATATTTTTGTAGGTATTCCTCCAATTCACTTAGTTTATCAAATTTATTGACATATAGTTGAGCAAAATAGCTCCTAATTTGTTATTGTAATTTCCTCTTCATTGATGGAAAGTTCTCCCTTTTCATTTTTGATAATAACAATTTGATTTTCTTCTTTCTTTTTTCTAATTCAAATGACTAAAGGTTTTTCTATTTTGCTGACTTTTTCATAAAACCAACTCATAGTTTTAATTAAATAGCTTTCTTTCTTTCAATTTTATTAATCTCCGCCTTTTATTTTCAGAATTTCAAGTTTGGTATTTAATTGAGAGGTTTTAATTTTTTTTTCTTTTTTTAGCTTTTTTAATTACAAGCCCAATTCATTGATCTCCTCTTTCTCTATTTTATGCAAGTAAGCATCTAGAGACATAAAATTTCCTTTTATTACCTCCTTGACTGCATCCCACAAATTTGTTACATTGTCTCATTATTGTCATTCTCTTGGATAAAATTTTTGATTGTGTCTATGATTTGTTGTTTCAGCCACTCATTCTTCAGAATTAGATCATTTAGTTTCCAATTAATTTTTGGTCTATTTTCCCTTGGCCTTTTATTGCATTTAATTTTTACTACATCATGATCTGAGAAAAATACATTTACTATTTATGCTTCCTGCATTTGACATTGAGGTTTTTATGCCCTAATACATGGTCAATTTTTGCATAAGTTCCATGTACTCCCGAGAAATAAAAATATATTCATTTCTGTCTCCATTTAATTTTCTCCAAAGGTCTATCATCTCTAACTTTTCTAGAATGCTATTTACCTCCTTAACTTCTTTCTTATTTATTTTGTGGTTCAATTTCTCTAGTTATGAGAGAGTAAGGTTGAGATCCCGCACTAGTATAGTTTTGTTGTGTAATTCTTCTTGCACTCTCTTAACTTCTCCTCCATGAAGTTGGATGCTATACCACTTGGTGTATATATGTTTAGCATTGATATTACTTCATTAACTATGGTAACTTTGAGTGAAATGTAGTTTCCTTCCTTATCTCTTTTAATTAGATCTATTTTTACTTTTGCTTGATATGAGATCAGGATTGTTCCCCCTGCTTTTTTTTTTAACCTCAGCTGAAGCATTCTTCTCCATCCTTTTACCTTTACTCTAAATGCATCACTCTGCTTTAAATGAGTTTCTGTAAACAACAAATTTTAGGATACTGGCTTTCAATCCAGTTTGCTATCCACTTCTGTTTTATAGGAGAGTTCATCCCATTCACATTCAAAGATAAAATTACTAACTCTATATTTACTGCCAACTTTTTTAGCCCCAGTTATATATTCTTTTTCTGTTCCCCTTTGCCTTCTCCCCAGTACTTTGACACTGATCATCTCCTCCCTCAAACAACCCTCCCCTTTTGCAGCCCCTCCCCCTTTTTTGTATCTTTCCTTTTCTACTTCTGTTCTCCCTTCTATTAGCTCACCATTTCTTTCCCCATTCCCCTTCTACTTCCCTATAAGGTGAAACAAGTTTCTCTGTGAAGCTAAATGTGTCTGATATTCTCTCTTTGAAGCAAATCTGATAAGAGTTAGATTCACACAATTCTCATCCCCCTCTCCTCTTTCCCTCAGTTGCAATAGATACTTTTTGCCTCCTAATGAGATGTAATTTATCCTATTTTGAATCCATTTTCCTCTTCTTCTATTAGAATCACCTCTCCTCTATTTTCTTTTTTAAATCATCACAATAAAATCAAATTATAACTGCACATTCTAAGTATACCTATAACAGAGATACAGACCTCAAGAGTTAATCATATCACCTTTCCGCATAGGGATAGAAGCTTTTTAACTTTTAAAATAAAGTTATTTTTTTTTTCATTTTTATATTTTTATGCTTCTCTTGAGTTTTGTATTTGAAGATCAAATTTTCTATTCAGCTCTGACCTTTTCATCAAAAATAGATCAAATTCAACTGTTTCATTGAATTTCCATCTTTTTTCTCTGAAAGATGATACTCAGTTTTTTCTGGATAATTGATTTTTGACTGCAATCCAAGTTCATTTGCCTTTCATAATATCAGATTCCATGCCCTTCAGTCTTTTAAAGTGGAAGCTGTTAGGCCCTGGGTAATGCTGATTGTGGCTCCTCAATATTTCAATTGTTTCCTTCTGGCTGCTTAACAATATTTTCTCCTTGATTTGATAATTCTGAAATGTAGTTACAATATTTCTTGGAGTTTTCATTTTACAGTCTCTTTCAGGAGGTGATCAGTAAATTCTTTCAATGACTATTTTATGTTCTGATTCTAGGACATCCAGGCAATTTTCCCTTGATAATTTCCTGAAAGATGATGTTTAGGCTTTTTTTTTATCATGATTTTCAAGAAGTCCAATAATTCTTAGATTGTCTTTCCTAGATCTGTTTTCCAGGTCAGTTGTTTTTCCCATGAGATATTTTGCATTCTCTTCTGTTTTTCTTTTTTTTATTATTATTTTGTTTGATTCTTGAAGTCTCATTGAGTCATTCACTTCCATTTGTTCAATTCTAAATTTTAGTGAATTATTTTCTTCACTTACCTTTTTAATCTTTTTTTTGCATTTGGCCAATTGAGGTGTTTTACTCATTGCATTTTTTTCCATTTTACAAATTCTTCTTTTATTCAGTGAATTGGTTTCTTCTTCATATCTATTTTGTAAGGAGTTATTTGCTTTTTTCATTTCATCAAATGTATTTTAAGGAGTTTTTGTCAAATAATTTCTATTTTTCCTTTTCCATACTCTCTTGCAAAAATCTCATTTTCTTTCCCCATGTTTCTTCTAACTCTCTTTTAAGATTCTTTTTGAATTCTTCCAAGAGAGCATTCTGAAATGGGGACCAACTCATGTCACCCATTGGGGATTCTTCTGGAGCTGATTTGCCTCCAGGATCCTCAGGGTGTGAGGTCTGTTCTTCTCTTTCTACATAAAAGCTGTCTATAGTGAGAGTTCTTTTTACATTTTTGTTCATTCTTTTTTAAAGGTTGAGATCTGCTCTTAAGTAAAAGGGGTGACAGCCCCTTTAGTTTGCCCTGAGGCTAGTATTGTTGACTGACTTCCAGTGATGGGTAGGCATGGCCAGATCCCATGTTCTGGGGTTCAAGGGCTCACAATTTCACTTTTGTATTTTATTTGGGTGTATTACAGCTAATTTGATGATCCACTGGCTTGTAATCAGGACAGAGTAGCCTAAGAACCTTGCAGTAGATTGCCCAATGTTTAGATGCTACTAAATCCTGGCTATCCACCCCAATTCCTTGCCCCAGACACCCTACACTGCCATCTGGGCTTGGCAGCCTCTCCCCCTGTTCAATTGAAACAAATCTTTACTGAAGTTATTCCAAAGTTTTTTCTTCTGGAAATTTTTTGTACTCCAAATATTTATGGGTTCTGTCACACTAATACCAATTCAGAGGCTTAATCTGCTGCTGAGAAAAGCTCAGAGGAAGTCATTATGTATAAAAATATATCTATATATGTGTGTGTTGGTGGGTGGGTGTGTCTTGGCTGCACCCCCGTTACTATTACTTTGTATACAGTATATTTCACTTAATTCATGGAGGACTTTCCAAGTTTGTTTTTTTTTTTTTCCCTTGAGGACATCTTGGTCACCACTTCCCAGAAAATAATAATACATTACAAACACATAGGAAAGTTTATTGAGCCATTTCCCAATTGATGGGCAACCCTTCAATTCCTAATTTTTTTTGGCCTGAGAAGAGAGATGATATGAATATTTTTGTACATATAGTTCATTTTCCTTTTTTTGTTTCTTTTTTCTGAATCTCTTATGGTATACATGCCTAGTAGTGGTGTTGTTAGATCAATGGATATGCATGAATTTGCAGTTGTTTGGTCACAGTTCATCTCTTCTGATCATTTATCATTTGGGGAATGGCTCTTATGTTTGTTTGGTTTTTTTATAAATTTGAATCAGTTCCCTCTATGTTTGAAAAATAAAGCTTTATTAGAGAAACTTGCTTCATTTTTTTTTTACAAGCACTATTGCGAATT
>JAJPUD010018500.1:0-28568 GCA_023553655.1 Myrmecobius fasciatus | reverse complement strand
CTTCCTTCCTTCCTTCCTTCCTTCCTTCCTTCCTTCCTTCCTTCCTTTCTTCCTAGCAATAAGGGTTAAGTAAACTGTCTAGGGTTCTACAACTAATAAATGTCTGAGGCTGGATTTGAACTTAGGTCTTGCTGACTCCAGGGCTACTATACCACCTAGCTGCCCCAGGAACTTTCTTTTTTTTCTTTTAATTATTATAAAAATTTCTGAACTTATAGAGCAAAAGAAAGAAAGAAATATTTTCATATATGCAGCAGAATACAAAAGGAAGATTCTATTTGATATTATCAAGATCTTTTACTATTGAAAAAAAATCTCCAAAAACTGTAATAGTTTATTTTTAAATTTTTCTTATTTATTCATTTTAAATATTATTTTTGAGTTCCAAATTCCCCTTTTCTCTTCAATCCCTTCCCACCCATTAAGAAGCAAAGCAATACATCAATTATACATGTGAAATCATGCAAAACATATTTCCACATTAGCCATGTTTCAGTAAAAACAAAAAAAGTGAAAAAATACTTTGACAGGATTTATCATATTTCTCTCTAGAGGTGCATACTATTTTTCATTATGAGTTCTTTGTAATTATAGATTATTATACTGATCAGGGTAGCCAAATCTTTCACAGTACATCTTTCTTACAATATTGTTGTTACTCTGTATAATGATCTTCTCATTCTTCTTACTTCACTTTGTATCAATCGTTTTAGGTCTCAGGTTTTTCTGACCCAATTTAAAAAAAAAAATTTAAATTTAAATTTTTATTTAATTTTCTCAATTACATGTAAACTAAATTCTTTAACAATCATTAAGGTTTTTTTTTTTGAGTTTTATAATCTCTTCCTTCCTCCCTCCCTTCTTTCCCATATAGATTATACATGTTCAGTCATGCAAAACTGTTGTTTTAATTTTAGCATTGTAGTGAAAGAAACCATGAAACAACAATAAAACCCTCAAGAACAATAAAGTTTTTTTTTAAGTGTGCTTCATTATACATTCAGACTCCACCAATTCTTTCTCTAGGAATGGATAGCATTTTCATTATAAATCTTTCAGTGTCATCTTAGAACATTGTATTGCTGAGACTAGCTATGTAGTCATTCACAGTTGATCATCATATAGTATTGCTGGTTCTGCTCATTTCACTTTGCATCAGTTTTAAGTCTTCCCAGGTTTTTCTGTAAGCACCCTGCTCATCATTTCTCATAGCACAATATTCCATCACAACCACATGCCTCAGATTGTTCATCCAATCCCCATTTGATGAGTTTTCCCTCAATTTTTAATTCTTTGCCATCATAAAAGAGCTGCTATAAACATTTTTGCACTTTTCCTTTAATCTCTTTGGGGTACAGACTTAGTAGTGGTACAACTGAGTCAATGGATAAGTTTTATAACTTTTTAGTTATAGTTCCAAATTGCTCTCCAGGATCAGTTTCTGACACTGTATTTTTCCATACCTCTTCCAACATTTGTCATTTTCCTTTTTTGTCATTTTAACCAATTTGACAGGTATGAGGTAATACTTTATAATTGTTTTAATTTGCATTTCTCTAATCAATACTGATTTAGAGCACCTTTTCATGTGACTATTGATAATTTTAATTTCTTCATTTGAAAAGTGTTTGTAGCCTTTGACTATTTATTTCTCAATTGGGGAATGACTCCTAGAAATGAGACTTTTTTCAGAGAAACTTGCTGTAAAAATTTCCCCAGTTTCCTGCTTTACTTCTAAATTTGACTGCATTGATTTTGTTGTACAAAACCTTTTTTAATTGCTTGTAATCAAAATTATCCATTTTACTTCATCTTTTCTTTCTGTCTTTTATTTGTTCATGCACTCTTGCCTTAGTCATAGATCTGAAAGGTAAAATTTTCCATGCTCTTCTAATTTGTTTGTGACAGACCCCTTTAAGTCCTTATTTTGATTTGGTATATGGCATTGAATGTTGATCCATAACTAATTTCTGTCAAACTGTTTTTTGTTTTCCTGACAATTTTTGTTAAATAATGCGTTCTTTCCCCAAAAGCTAGCATCTTTAGGTTTATCAAACAATAGATTACTACAGTCATTTATTATTGTGTACTATGTACCTAATTTATTCTACTGAGCCACCACTCAAAAAACAAACAAACCACTAATAAATTGTTTTGTTATAGGAATTTTAAACAAGTAAAGACAATAAAAGAAGATATGTAAATATATGTATGTATGTGTATATATAACAATTTAAAATATTTAAATGAGAAAAAATTTGCCTTTGTAGTTTTTAAATATCTACAATAAAACAATTGCTATGATCAGGATCAGGACCAGAAACTTCAGTTCCATAGAATGAATGATGGTATGCCCAATTTTGTCAGCAGTCCTCCTCAGAGATCTGGATCATCTGAATTAAAATAGTTAAGAGGTTAAGGGTCTTTTGCATGCAACTTGTTCCAGGGCCAGTTTTTGTTCCCAGGCCCTCCAGCTTTATTTTCATTGGAGCTACATTTAGGTAAAAGTTTACTTGACTTTTGAATCAGATTTTACTCTGAGGAGGAGAAATGTAAAATGGCTAATCAGTCCTATAAAAAAAAAGTTGTTTGCAAATGAATCAATGTGGTTTGAGTATTAGTTGCTCAACTGATTCTATTATATTTTATTGCTTGTTGTTGTGTTACTCAGTCATTTCAATCTGACTCTTTGGAACCCCATCTGGGATTTGTTGGCAAAAATAATGAATTGGTTTGTATTTCCTTCACCAACTTATTTTATAGATGAAGAAACTGAAGCAAACAGTTTTAAGTGACTTACAGAGTTGCACAGCTAGTAAGTGATGGGAATGTATTTGAACTCAAGTGTTTCTAACTCCAGCCCTCCTACTCTAGCCACTGTGACATATACCTACCCCCTTTACTGTGTGGGAACAAAATTTCCACAATTGATTCCATAAACTCGTTCCATAATTGATTTGCACTTTGGGTTCTTCTTTTTCTACCCCCCCCTTTTCTTCCTTCTTCACTTCTGTAGAGTACCTCTTTAGAGTAGAGCTCCAAATGGACTTTTTTCTCAGAAATCTGAGGTGGATGGAATTGAAGCCCTAGTGAAGATGTCCTAGGTGAGGTCAGCAGAGAAAGCCTAAAGTATTGATAAAATTATTTCCTGAGCCAAGAAGGGAAGGGCATTAATGGGGACCAGCTCAGCCTTATAGTCCCACCCCTGTGGAGGTCTTGGGTAACTCTACCTTACTCTATCCAATCAGAAAACGCAGTTATGTCAAGCCTCTGAGGTTAAATTTCCCACATAAATATGTTCATGGCCCATGCCATCTTTGCTGAATCCTTTTTGGATTAGGCCACTATGGTGTTCTTTCTCATGATGTCTTTTTCCTTACTCCTGCCCTGTGCCTCATGCTGCCTTTCTCCTTGTTATAGCTAACTAACTTTTTTAGGGTGCTAAATCCTTTTAAAGATTTAATCTGCTAGTTAATAGCATATTTCCATCTCATAATCTATTCCCTTTTCCCTGATTAATTGTGACTTCCACTAGAATTGTTAAAAATCTTTTCCTTGCTAAATATATGCTCTCTCAAACCTATTTCATATTTGCCACTCAGTATCCATTTTACCTTTTCATTTTTCTGTAACTTCTCATAAATAGATGTACCTTTTGGCAAGGAGAAAGGCCCTTGTGAATTCTTCACATGTGAATTGCTACCAAACCTCATCATTTGGTACTGAACCTCAGTCCCATCATTTAGTACCAAATGCTCTCCCTAATCTCATCACTGGGCAATCTAGTTTACATATTAAACAGATAGGAAGTCTGAGAATAATGAACCCAAAGTAAGTATCAAAAGCACATAAAGGACAAAAATTGGCAAAAGTTTTTAGGTTCTGTAATCTCACTCAAGCAATGTCCTGTTAGCCACTATGCTAGATATTTGTAGATTAGTCATATCACTCAATAGGGCCAATTGTCAGAGCCCAATCCATAAGAAGATAGTCCAAATCTGGACCTACTTTAAAAAAAATATGTTTTTTTTTCCTTAACATCACCATCATCCCCATTTCCTATCCTAGAATTTTTGTAACAAAGGGAAGAAATCAGGTAAGCCAGACCAACAAATATAACATACATATTTGTTATTTGTATCTACCATATTTTGGCAACCATTATCCCCTCATGTCTCTACTGAGACGAAGATGGAATGTTTCATCAACTGTCTTTTGAGCTAGTTAGGTGAACCCTTTATCAATTTTGTGGGTTCTCCAATTAACTAGACAAGATCATGGAATATGACTTTTTGGAGGTATCTGAGGGGTACCCCACCATGTAGAGCAAGAATGCCAATTGGTGTCTTGCTGAATTTCTGATGATTGGTTGATTGATATTTTGGGCACAGAAATTTGTTAGAAGAGCATCCTATTGTGTATAATAATGAGTTTACATGCAGGTTTCCTCTTTTTCCTCTCCTTCCCCTCCCCCTTCCTTGTCCTTTTTCTTTCTTCTCTCTTAAGTTCTATCACTCTTCAAAAGTTTGAGTATGGCCCAACAATATACTGGATCTATTTTCTAGCTAATTTAGCTAAGTATGAAGAAATTGGTTGCTTGGTGATGATTTTAGTTGTTCATGCTAACCCATGAAACAAAAACAAATTAAAAACAGTCCTAAACTCAGTGAAACTCCTTTTGCTTTAGCAGTGGCAGAGACTGAGTGGTGGGAAAGAGGCAAAGGATAATAAGAACCAGACCATTTTTGGACCATCAATTAAGTTTAATTTAACTGTTGGTGAAAACCTTGTTCAATAATCAATGAATGGACATATTGTTAGAGAAACTGAATCATATCAATCTTAACATTCTTACAATAAACAAAACCAAAAGATAGAAGAAAATTATAACAAAATGGAAGGATGATTTGCAAGTATTTCATAGAGAGTTAAAGAAAGGTGTCATTCAAGTACCAGGCCTGAAATCAGGAGAACCTGGATTCAAATCTGGCCTCAGGCACTTACAAATTGTATGACTCTGAGTGAGTCACTTAACCCTGATTGCCTCAAAAAAAAAAAAAACCCAAAACCCAAAACAAACAAAAAAATCCCAACAAAAAATAAAATTAAAAAAAAGAAAGCAACTTAAAAAAATTTTATTAAAACTTTTTATTTGCAAAACATATGTATGGGTAATTCCTAAATATTAACACTTTCAAAGCTTTCTGTTACAAATTTTTTCCCCCCTACTCCCCACCTCTCCCCTAGATGGCAGGATATCCACTACGTGTTAATTATGTTAAAATACTTGACAAATCGAATATATGTATACATATTTCCACACAACATTTTTGTGCAAGAAAAATCATATCTACAAGAAAGAAAAATCAGAAAAAGGAAACACAATGCAAGCAAACATCAATAGATAGCAAGAAAATGTTATGTTGTGGTCCACATTTCACATCCCTCTCTCTGGGTATATATGGCTTTCTTCACTGAACAATTGGAACTGGTTTGAGACATTTCATTGTTGAAGAGAGCCATGTCCATCAGAATTGTCATCATATAGTTTTATTGTTGCTGTGTATAATGATCTCCTGGTTCTGCTCACTTCACTCAGCATCAGTTCATGCAAGTCTCTCCAGGCCTCTCTGAAATCGTCCTGCTGGTCGTTTCTTACAGAACAATAATATTCCATAATATTCATATACAATAATTTATTCAGCCACTCTCCAAATGATAGGCATCCATTCAGTTTCCAATTTCTAGCCACTACAAAAAGGGCTGCCACAAACATTCTTGCACATGTGATTTGCCTTTATGATTTCTTTGGGATATAAGCCCAATAAAAACACTGCTGGGTCAAAGGGTATGCACAGTTTGATAACTCTTTGAGCATAGTTCCAAATTGCTCTCCAGAATGGCTGGATGCGTTCACAGCTCCACCAACAATGCATCAGTGTCCCAGCCTTCCCACATCCCCTCCAACATTCATCATTATCTTTTCCTGTCATTTAAGCCCATCTGACAGGTATGTAATGGTACCTCAGAGTTGTCTTAATTTGCATTTCTCTGATCAATAGTGATTTGGAGCACCTTTTCATATGACTACAAATAGTTTTAATTTCATCCTCTGAAAATTGTCTGTTCATATCCTTTGATCATTTATCAATTGGAGAATGGCTTGAATTCTTGTAAATATGAGACAATTCTCTATATATTTTAGAGATGAGACATTTATCAGAACCCTTAAATGTAAAGATGATTTCCCAGTTTATTGCTTCTCTCCTAATCTTGACTGCATTGGTTTTGTTTGTACAAAAACTTTTAAACTTAATATAGTCAAAATTATCTATCTGGTGTTCGATTAAGAGTTCCAGTTCTTCTTTGGACATAAATTTATTCCATCTCCACAGGTCTGAAAGGTAAACTATATTACGTTCCTCTAATTTACTTATAATATCACTAAAAGAAAGCTATCTTATTAGAGCTTTTCACAGAGCACTTAAGAAAAGCCCTTTCTAGACAAGGTCATGGAATATGACTTTTTGGAGGTATCTGAGGGGTTCCCTACCATGTTGAGTAAGAATACCAATTGGTGTCTTACTGATAGGACACAGAGAATTTCTGATGATTGGCTGATTGATACTCTAGGCACAGAATTTTGTTAGAAGGACATTTAAGTAAAGCTTAAGAGTTAACTTGGACACAATAGCTCTATTGGAGCATGGATTCCCATGCTTGCCATGGTGTATAGACAAAGCCAATTTTACTTTGCCTCTCAGTTTCAATTAATTCCTCTTAGTTAACTCTTTCAGCTGAAAGTTCTATGATCTTGTGATTGTATGAGCTTATATTTGGGCCCCATTAAGACCTCAGACATTACTAGCTGTGTGACCCTAGGCAAGTTATTTAATTTTATTTTCTTCAATTTACTTATGTATAATAAGGACTGGAAAAAGAAATGGCAAATTATTCCAGCATTTTTGTCAAGAAAACCTCAAATGGGATCACAAAGAATTGGTCACAACTGAAATGAACAAATTACAATAGCAATCGACAACTTGTTTCCATATTTGAAAGAAGCATAGAAGGGGCAGCTAGGTGGTGCAGTGAATAGAGCACCAGCCCTGAAGTCAGGAGGACCTGAGTTCACATCTGGTCTCAGACACTTAACACATCCTAGCTGTGTGACCCTGGGCAAGTCACTTAACCTCAATTGCCTCAGCAAAAAAAAAAAAAAAAAAAAAAAAAAAAAAAAAGATGCATAGAAAACATTTCTGATTTTCACATATTTTCTTGTGATTTTTTTTAATTGAATTTTTTTAACATGTGGATTGTAAAAGATTTGGTGTGGTGTAAAGATTTCTATGTTCCTCATTTATCCTTGTTCCTTCCCTCTTCCTATATATCTTCCATTTTTAATATGTACTATCTTGCATTGTTACTATTTTGCTACTTTACTCCTAAACGATAAAGACTAAGTCACATTTCTTCTATATTCCTCTTAAGACCCAACACAGTGCTGGACTCATGGTAGAACTTTAGAAAATACTTGTAGGAGGGAAGGAAGAGAGGGAAGGAGGGAGAAAGAGAGAAAGAGGGAGAGAGAGAAAGGAGGAAAGCACAGAGGGAGAAAGAAAAGAAAAAAAAGGAAGGGAAAGAAGGAAAAAGGAAGAAAGGAAAGAAGAAATGAAGGAAGGAGCAAAGAAAGCAAGGGAAGAAAGAAAGGAAGGAAGGAAGAGAAAGGAGAGTAATAAAAGGTTCTGGGATCAATCTCCCAAACTCCATTCTCGCTGACAGGCTGGGTCACCAGAAAATGATTAGCTAATTCTGTTTTCAAGATTCTTTGTGGAGTTGTGTGGGTAGATGAGGGTTCTTTCTAATGATATAACTCATGAGCCCCCAACTAATTATCAGTTAATATCAATTAGCCAAAAAGACTTAGAGACTTCAATAGTTCTTAGAAATAGAACCACTAAGGTGGTTCAATAAGAATGGTTATTTACAAAACATGTCCAAACCAGGAACACTTTCCCAGAGTTCATACAAAGTCCAGGGGAAATTAGGCTCAAGTTTCTTTGCACATGTGGCAAAAAAAAAAAAAAAAAAAAAAAATTACAGCTTTTCTCCCCACTCATCCAATTCTCCTAAGTAATTACTTTTAAGAAATTTGATTGACTGTATACTCTTTGACCTAGCAATACCACTACTAGGTCTGTATCCCAAAGAGATTATAAAAAAAATGAAAAAAAGACCTACATGTGCAAAAATATATTTAGCAGCCCTTTTTGTGATGACAAAATATTGAAAATTGAGGGGATACCCATCAACTGAGGAATGACTGAACAAGCTGTGGTATATGAATGTAATGGAATACTATTATTCAATAAAAAATTAAAAACACAACCTGAAAAGACTTGTACAAACTGAAGCAAAGAGAAATGAGCAAAACCAGGAAAAGATTGTACACAGTATCAAAATTTTGATGATCAACTAAAATCAGCTCTTCTCAGCAACACAATGATCCAAAACAAGTACAAAGGACTCACAAGGGAAAATTCTAACCATAACCAAATAAAGAACTGATGGACTCAGAATGCAGATTCAAGCATACATTTTCACTTACTTTATTCTTCCTTGTGTTTTTTTTCTTTTGATTTGTTTCTTCTATCACAACTGTGACTAATATAGAAATACATTTTTACATGATAAAAACACATATAAATTATGTCAAATTGCCTATATCAAATATATCATCTTCACAAGAGGGGAAGGAGGAAGGAAAAAAGAGAGAAAAATTTGGAACTCAAAATTTTGTAAAAATAAATACTAAAAATTTTCCTTGATATGTAACTGGGGGAAAAATACTATTTTTTAAAAATAGAAGTTTAGCTACAACTGTCCTCTTCCATAGACTGCAATGTCACTTAAATGTCATTTGATGATCTGACATGCTATCAAGCCCCAACAGAACTATTGAATCTTCTCAACCAATCCCAAAGTTTAATTTTAATTCATCTAATGTCCTGATATTTCTCCCCAATTTGATTAAATGGGTTCCTTGTACTTAGTTTATGCTTAATTGATTGCTTCAATAGATATATTCTTACCTGATAGATATCAAAGTGTGGGGCATTTTGTTAATTATTAGTTGGAGTAATCTATAGAGGTGAATAGAACTCTGGGTCGTGAGTCACAGAGAGATCTGAGTTCAAGTCCAGACTCAAATACTAGCTTCATGACCCTGAGCAAATCACTTAATCTCAGTTTCCTCAATTATAAAATAGGGAAAACATCACCTATTTCACAAGATTGTTTTGAGAATCAAGTAAAATAACATTCGTTAAAAAACAACAACAAAAAAGTGCTTAGCATAGTTACCTGAACATTGTAGGCACTATATAAATGTTTATTTCCTTCCCTTGACTAATTGCTTCATTCACTTTCCCTCCTCTCTTTACAAATGAATGAATGACCTCCAGAGTTTTCTAAGTTAAATCTGTTTACCACTTGTATCATTTTTTTGAACTTTATACAGGGAAGTAGAGATCACTTGCATTATAAATTCCATGAGGGCTTAGATGATCTTTAAGATCCCTTCTAGTGCTAAATATTATGACCTCATTTTTGCATCTCCTGAAGTATCCAGTACAGTATTTTACATATGCAAGTATTGAATAAGTATTTGTTGAATGACTAGATTAAATAAGTTTCTGATTAGCCTTAGCTACATAGTTGTATACTATTAAAAAGAAATAGTAATATTAAGGAGGCCAGATTGGGAGGGGGAAGCAAGGAATATCATGGTTTCTTATTATCTCTAGTAGAGCTACAGCAACTTTTCTATGGGTTCCTGATATTTTAAAGTGAAAAGGTAACCTTTTTTTTTTGTTACTAAAATTTATCAGATCCCTTCCTTTGTTTTTGAAGAAAACTATATTCTAAATATCCAGGGTGTATAGGTATCTATCTTGTTCCTAAAAGACTGGATAGTCCTTATTTTCCTTTTAATATTTACTTCCAATGTTATGAAATATGGATTGGGATAAAATGAAGCTAAGGACCTGAATAAAGGAAAAGAAAATATCCTCAGTGTAGAGGTCAAAAGGCAACAGTTAACAAATGGATTGAATCACAGCATCACCAGCCTCCCAACCAATTGCTTTCTTACATATTTAAAGAAATAATTTGACGTTGACATAAATATTAGGAAAGAGTAAGATGGATGGGTAGAAGTCAGTAAACCCTCCTGCATTTGATGATGTTATTTTGTTTTCATGTCTTTTAAATGTTACGATATTAGTGGTGCATCTTGACATGTTTGTTAATAAAGACACAGAGCTGAGCCAATGCATATTGTTTTTGTTTCAGACCATTGTCCATCCCCAGAGAAATGTTGCAAGCATATTGCATTTTCAGTTCTGATGAAACTGCAGTAATTTAAGCATTTTATGCAAATATGCTATGGTAGAAAGAATAGTGTGTCTTGTACTATAAATCTTAAGGTAACCGGAATCCTTGTTACTTCTTAGTTTTAACACATCTTGATAGGAGGCAATTATTTTGGACCAACAAATTACCTTTCAGAAAACTTTGTTTTTGCTAGAAATGAGGGACTTGTTTACTAGATCAAATTCATGGGTAGTTAATGACAACTGAATCCAGTTGGCCAATAAAGTCCAAATGGGACTAGAAAACCCTGACTTTTTACCCACCCCAAATTTGGTGATTTACATTCAGTATCAATTGAATATCTATTATATGCTCTGTAAATACTTCTGTGTTCTTCAATTGGAATATCTTTTTTTCTGCTGTAGGAAGTTGTTGAAAAGAACCTATCATTCTTAACTTTTTCCAACTCTAAGGCCCTATCTAGAGATTATTCTGTGGCAAAACTTCCTAGTTTCATCTCTTCTAGATTGCTCCATGGAGTGAATTCTAGCCAAGGCCAATTAAGGTGGATTCCTCTGATTACTCCCATTATATTCCCTCCCTCATGTTAAATATTTGTTATCCTCAGACTATCAACTGGGTTTATATACATTTAGCAATTTTGACTATCAATTTCTAAGCGTCTAGCAGTTCTTTTGAGTGTCTACTCCAATTCTCCACAGTCCCAACAAAATCTATGTGGCAGAATTCTTAATGACTTAATAAATGCCATGTAAATACTACTAGAAAATCCATTCAGGATAATTCTTAAATGTTTGCAATATCAACATTATTTATGAGACTCAGATTTATCATAACTTCTGTCTGAAGTTTATAGTCATTTTTAAATGCAGAGTTAAGCAAATGCAACATGCAATATCATATTACAATGCTTTTGAGTTTTTCCCAACTCAAGCAATTAAAAAAATTCTAAGAAAAAGAATTTTAAAAACTAACAAAAGGGAAATATAAAGAAAAGGGAAAAAATGTCATGCTTCCTCTCTGAGAGAAACTCTAATCCCTAATGAACTCATAGAAAATGTGAAATTCTGCTAACAAAAATCTGGGAACCCAAGACAGACAAGAAGTCATCCACTCACCCTCAGGAATGGTCTTGTATAAAAATTATTCCATGATCCTCTGAGCAGATTGTCAATTTCTCCCCCCTCTCCCCCAGTAGTTCCCCTTCCAATGCAAAAGGCAGTTTACATATTTAAGTGTCTCTAAATAAAATCTCTCCAGAGCAATTTGGAACTATGCCCAAAGAGGTATCAAGCTGTGCATACCCTTTGATCCAGCAGTGCCTCTACTGAGCCTGTATCTCAAAGAAATAAAAAAGGGAAAGGGACCCACATGTGCAAAAATGTTTGTAGCACCTCTTTTTGTAGTGGTAATAAACTGGAAACTGAGTGGATGCTGTTGGAGAATGGAGTTATGGTATATGAATACTATGAATATTATTGTTCTATAAGCAATGATCAGCAGGATGATTTCAGAGAAGCCTGGAAAGACTTACACCAACTGATGATAAGTGAAGTGAGTAGAACCAGGAGAACACTGAACACAGTAACAGCAAGATTATATGATCAACTCTGACAGATATGGCTTTTTTCAACAGTGAGGTGATTTTATCCAGTTCCAATGTTCTTGTGATGAAAAGAGTCATCTGCATCCAGAGAGAGGACTGTGGGGATTGAGTGTGGATCACAAGACAATACTTTCTCTTCTGTTGTTGTTGTTTGCTTGCATTTCATTTCCTTTCTCATTTTTTTGATCTGATTTTTCTTGTGAAGCACAATAATTGTGAAAATATGTATAGAAGAATTGCATACATTTAACATATATTGTATTACTTGCTATCTAGGGGAGGGGGGAGAAAGGGAAGGAAAAAATTTGGAACACAAAGTTTGCAAGGATAAATGTTGAAAATTATGCATATTTTTTTTGTTTGTTTTTGGTTTTTTGCTGAGGAAATTGGGATTAAGTGACTTGCCCAGGGTCATACAACCAGGAAGTGTTAAGTGTCTGAGCTAGATCTGAACTCAGATCCTCCTGACGTCAGGGCTAGTGCTCTAGCTATCCCCATATGTTTTGAAAATAAAAACTTTAATAAAAATAAATAAATAAAATCTCTCCAGAATTTCCTGAAATGCAAGAGATACTCCACTCTTCTCTGGTGGAACTATTTCTATTATCCAAGTTAACTTTCCCTCTAAGTTTTGTTATCTGCAAATTTGAGAAGAATGCCTTTTATTTATTTATCAAAATATTAATAAAATGTTGCATCTAATAAGGGAAAACATAGGCACTCTACTAATGACTTCCTTCCAAGTTGATATTAAATCATTAATGGCTTGACTTTGTATCTGCCCATTGAACTAGTTTTGAATCCACACAGTTTTATTTGTTGAAATTATATCTCTATAATTTTGTCTAGAAAAACACAGAAGATTTTGATAATTGTTTTGTTAAAATCAGATAAATGATCAGGTAATACTTAATTTCCTTCTTTTGCTAATCTTGTAACCATGTCAAAAAGATAAATTCATAAAGACCTGTCCCAGATAAAGGTATTCATGATGATGGCTTCATTTTCTAGATACTCACTAGGCATCCATTTAATATTACATTCTAAAGTTTTGTAGAGAATGAAAATCAAGATAAATTATTTATATTTTGTAAAGGACACCCTCTTTTCCCCACCCTTTTTAAATTGTGGCATCTGATCTTATTTATCCTGTAGAATTTCTGTTTTCCTTGATGCTTTTATTATCACTGAATGTGGCTAAAGCACTATATTAATAATTTTTTGTTTGTAGTTTGGATATTTTTCATCTAGGCTTACCAAATCCTTCAAATAAACCTTTCCTTAGTGTCCCCTTCCCCCTCCTCTATCCCCTAGTTAATTTTACTCACTCTATTTTGATTTGGGTAGTGTCTCCTGCTATGATCTAGAAACCACTCTCTGCCTCTGGTCCTTCAGTTCATTTTCACTGGTCATTATCTCCAGTTTTTACATGACAAATTTGACTAATTTAGTCCATCTAGGTAGTATAGTGGATCGAGCACTGAATCTGAAGTCAGAAAGATCTGAATTTAAATCTGGCCTCAGATATTTATTAGCTGTCTGATCCTGAGTAAGTCACTTGATTTCTGTTTGCCCTCAGTTTTTTCATCTGTAAAATGGAGATAATAATAGTACTTACTCTCCCAGGTTTGTTGTTGTTATAAAGTTCTTAGCACAGTGCCTGGCACTTAATAAATGCTATATAAATGTTAACTATTTTTATCATCATCATTATTATGTGAAAACAGCCACAGCATTTTAAAACTTTTTTTTTGCTTGTTAGATATATGTTTGTAGATAACAAAAACATTCTAAATTGCTAAAGTTTTGAAGTTTGATAGAAGATTATAGTCTAAAAGAGATACTACTAAGCTGGGTACAGGAGACTGTCTGCTGCTTCTTATATACACAGCTATTGTAGTATGTAGACCAGCAGAATTTCCTTTGAGTGGGAAAAGAGGTTATATTAAGTCTTCTTTTCTCATATTCTTCATTTCATTGGTTCCTTACCCTGGGGTTCCATATTGGGAATGGTTTATTTATGGATCTAGTGTAAGAGATCCCCCCCAATGAAATACAATATAAATCAAATATGAAATGAGTAACATATAAATTATAATTATAGAAATTAAAAATGTAAAAAGTAACAACAGTGCACATTAACAGAATGATTAAATCAGAATTAAGCAAGTTAACTTATAACTGGCTAAAATTAGCTGGGAGGCTAACATTTTAAACCCCATTAGAACATAATATAATTTTGGAATAATGTGCATTAGACATTTTATATTTTATCTTGGGACTGCATTGTTTATTCTTTAAATTGTGTCAGCCCCTTTTTCCTGTGTTCAGTCTCTCTGGTGCAGAAACTGAAATCACTTTAGTAGATGCTTTTGCCACCACAAACAGACCTCCAGATTTTCAAGCTCACAAGGTCATTTACTGAAGAAAAATAAAACAATATGGCCAGGGACCCATGTGCAGATTCATTGATCTATAGCCCCCAGCTCCATTTGCTATGTGGATAGGATGTCTATCACCCTAGAATAGAGAAAGACTATTCCCACTCCTCACTGAAGTTGCATTTTGTTACCTAGAGAGTTATAACTATGAAATTATCAACTGGAAGCTGTATTTTTCTTGTTCTTCTCCTTCTTTTCTTCTTCTCTTTTTCTTCTTCTTCTTTCTTCGCAATTGGAATTAAGTGACTTGCTCAAGGTCCTCCTGACATCAGGGTCAGTACTCTATCTGTTGGACCATCTAGCTGCCCCTTGTTGCTGTCACGAGGCAGGAGACAAGTTCTTTATTCTAGTGGATGTAGAACTTGGGAGCTGATGAGTAATTTTGCTTTTTGGCTTAAGAATTATGAAATATGTTAGTTTACTTTCAGATAGAATTATAAAATTTTAAAGTTATTCTTCCTGAACATATCTTTTGCTCTTAATTTGTTTGCTTTATGTTTGTAATTTGAATAATGACTTTCACAATAAGAGCTTACATGAAGGTAGTGTTTTTTTCATTTACAAAAGTGCTTTCCTTATTACTTGATGAAGCAATATTAGGTTCATCCCTTAACCCCTTTGGCCATCATTTTTCTTATCAAAAAAATAGGAAGAATGGAGACCATGTAAGCAATATGAAATGAAAATTCACACTTTTATATTCAATCTTCTTTTTATGTTGGGCTATGTACCTGAAAATGTTCTTTTTTTATTAGTTGGCTTTTTTTTTTGTATTTTAGTTCAAAATGAATAAATGTAACAAAAAAAAATTAAGACCAAATGATCTCTGAGGCTCCTTTTAGTTCCAAATCTCTAATTCTGTGATCAAGTCAAATACTCCTTCTATATTCAGATAGGTGAATATGAGCAATATAATTCCTGTTTTAAAGACTCATGTTCAATAGCTTGCCACAGTCATATGACTATTGAATGGTATCACTCATTATTTATATATAATTCATTAGTCTCTAAGCCCAGTCTTCTACTTATTGCTCTCCCTCTTTATATTTTAAATTTTTAAATTTAAATTTCTAAAGGGTACAGAGCTTAAATATTAGTGCCAGAGACTAACATATTCTTCAGTCAGTCAATAAGCACTTATTAAGTATACACTATATGATAGGCATTGGGCTAAATGATGAGGATAAAAAGAGAGGCAAATGATAGCTCCTGTGCTCAAGAAACTCATAATCTAAAAAGGGAAACGAATAGGAAACAAATATAAACTAATAATAATAACATTCAAAGGACATATAAACACATTTTTACATACAAGAAAAACTGCTGAAAGGATCCCACTCCATAGTCAAGACAGTTTCTGTTCTCTAATCAATTGATCTATGAATTTTCTAGGAACATAATCCCACAGAATTATAATGCCCCCTCCACTTAGCATATTGGGATCGATGAAATCTATTCTCCATAGAGACTGCAACACCCATTCCAGATGAGGTAAACTTTGATCTATCTAGGAAAGAATGTGAGGCTACAAGAGAATTGGACATTGGACCAACATGGTACCAATTAAGGGAGAGATTTGGGTTTGTTCCTCGTTGTTGAGGCATTGTTCTTGATGTGGCACTTGCTTCTTCAAAGTGACTCATGCAGTTCTCAATGTGAAGGTTTTTATTTGGAAATTAATTTTTTTGTTCTAATAACTTCTCCAAGTTTTCTGTTTCAGTTAGTATTTGTTGCCATTCACTTCTTATTTTCATTTTATCCCTTTCTTGGGAAGGTGTCATGGCTATTTTAAAAAGAGGTGCCTTATGAGTCAATATGTCTTAGGGCTAGTCAACACATTTCCAGTTCTTAGTGTCATACAGTCAGAGGCAGCAACATTTCCCTTCCCCCTCTCTGGGCTAACTCACTCTAAAATACTTTCATAATGGAATATGCAAATTTCCTATAAATAAGGCATAACTATCACATGGCTCTTATTCACTCTCAATGTAATAAAAAAAATTCTGGACTGTAGGGATATACTCTTATAACTTGCTGCTATAGCTCCTGGGCCCCCACTAGTGTGTTTCCTATTTTCACCAATCAAAATGACACCATTTATCTCTCAAATATGAAAGATTTGCCAGCAAAAATGGAAGAAGCACCATGGCAGCAGTTACTCAACAACAAAGGCAAAAATAATCTGAATGTAACTACTTTGCCATAAAGCTGGGTGACACTTTCCTACTGATTCATGTAGCCTCCCTAAGGTGGGGTGAAATGGGTTCTTAGAGAAACCCAGCAGTGAAGCATATGACTGGAGAGACCCATGTGCCTGGGGCAAGTCAATTTAAGAAACAAACTGCAGCTGCTGAGCAGGACTTCCTTGGGTCTTTTCACTCTACAGCAGAAGGAAGCTGCTTCTCCACTGCTGTTGGGCTGCAGAAGCAGTGTTAAGATCCTTTGATAAAATAGTAGTATTAGTCTTTTAGTGACCAACAGTTCTCCTAAGCCTGGAATTTGCAAAGCTATGAAGGTCTAGACCTTGGGTTACAAGGAATTTTTCTCTTTATAGCCAGAGAGGACAGTAGATTGCAAAGTAATTAAGCCTCCAAGAGGTTTCCTTTCATTCAAGTAATAGGTGGCACTAAAGAGCAAGGCAAGTCTTCACTCACATGAGAGGATTTCCTTTTCTTCTCAGTATCAGACATTTTCTCTAGTCAGCAACTACCAACAAAGCCTCTTTTCATCTTTCTCTTACATTTCATCAGTCTAGCTCAATGAGGAGAGAGGGGAGTTTTCTCTCAGTTTTATTTTCAGCTCTTACCATAAGTTCTCTTCTCTTTCTCTGCTTTGGTCTCTGCTCCAATTATTCTGGCTTCTGTGGTTCTTTCTGTAGTTTCTTTTGACTTCTCTTTTCAGTTAGTTTCTACCTGCAGCTTCTATTCTTTAGCTTCTGTTCTGTGATTCCTGTGCTTTAAAGCAGTATCTATTGATATAAAGGAATTCACTTCTACTTTATGAAGGGAAACAAAAAAAATCTATATTTCTAAGAGACAAAATACAAATAGTTATTATAAAGTAGTTTCACAGTCCCAAAAAGTACTTTGATGCAGAGCTTCCCAGTAATACACCCCAAAATCTTGAAAACAATCATTTTCAAATTAGCTGCTGGGAAACAATGCCTTCCAGTTCTATTTATATCAGTCAGTACTCTTCTCTCTAAGTTACTTTCAAATAAGTCTTTTTTGTACATTTTTTTTCTTCAGTTGCTTTCTCTCAAATCCTTAAAACTATCTCAAACTGTTTTTTTCCTCACATGAATATCTTTTTTTCTGCCTTAGTCAGTAAGTAAATTGCCTACATAAGAAAGGGACTCCCTTACAGTAGTCGGGTCCAGAGCAACATCCTTCATCCTATAAGGGCCTCTATGAAAAGCTCTCAATCTACCTTTCTCAGCTGGAGATGCTCTGCTAATCTAGTGTGACTTAATTCTATTCAACTCTTTTATCTGAGCTCATGTCTTCATTGCAACATTACCATACAACAGTAAAATATTAACTGATTTCTCTTTGATATGGACTCAGAGAAATAGGAACTTAGTGAAGGGAGAGATAAGGATGAATTGGAGCATCTTGTCATAAAATGAAAACAGTCAGGCAGAATAACTACTAATTGGAGTGGGGGAGGCCAAAACTCTTTTCTTCATGACTTTCTAATGCTTATGCAATGTTTTATAAATGAATTAAATGCTGTAACTCAAATTCAATATTGTGGGATAGGAAGAAAATATCAGGGGAAACTTCAAGGGACATTTTAGAAGTTAAAAAAGCTCAAATAAGTAAAAAATCCAGTAGTACTGGGTATTCAAATTGGATACTTCCGGTGGGAGGTAGCATGATACAGTGGAAAGAGTGATGGCATTGGAAGCAGAACATAAGGGTTTGAATCTTACCTTTGCCACTTAACACTTGTGTAATCTTGAACAAGTCATATTACCTTTCTGGATCTCAATTTTTTCACATGTAAAATCCAAGTGTTGGATTAACTGCCTTGTAAAGTCTCTTAATTCTATGATTTTAGAATCTACTGGTTTACAAGTCAAGGTAATGGGATTATAGATTCAGAATTGGAACGGAGTCCAATTTCTTCTTTTTGCAAGTAAAATAAATGAATCTGAAAAGAATTTGATAACTTGCTCAGGATCACATAGATAAGTAGATGTTTAATTTAAAATTTGAATTCATATAATCCTAAATCTAAACCTACCTCTCTATCCAGTATATCATTTAACTAGTGGAAAAATTCCAAAGAATATTAAAATGGAGAAGAGACATGACATAGCTGTCATCCTAGTCTAGTAATTTCTTTCTTTTTTTCCGCTTTTTGCTGAGGCCATTGAGGTTAAGTGACTTGCCCAGGGCCACACAGCTAGGGAATATTAAGTGTCTGTGACCAGATTTGAACTCAGGTCCTCCTGACTTCAGGGCTGGTGCTCTATGCACTGTACCACCTAACTTCCCTCTAGTCTAGTAATTTCTAAGAGATCATTCTTGATGCCAGGGAAGACTTTTATTTGTTGGCTAAGTGGACCCTACTGGACAAGTGGCCTTATAAAGATGGGATGTTTTGCCAAGACAAACCCAGAGAAAACATAACTTCTTTTCTTAACACAAGATATGTTCTATTGAAATTCATAGTAAAAATATTTATTAAGCAAAAAATTGTGCTAAAAAATGAAAAGAGGAAGAACAATTATAATAGATAGCATTCATATAGCATTTGCTATGTGCCAGACACTACATTAACTACTTTAAAAATTATTATCTTATTTGATCCTCTCTACAACCTGGGGAGTAGATACTATTTTTATCCCCATTTAATAGAGAAGGAAACTAAGGCAAACACAAATTAAATTAGGAAATATCTGAGGCTGAATTTGAACTCAGGCCTTCCTGACTATGGGCTTGAAGCGCTAGCCACTCCATAGGACAATTCCTATCCTCCAGGAGCTAACATTTTGTTTCTTTCAGTCGCCCCAGCTCCGCCTTCTATATTGCCTCCAGCCGGAGCTGGGAAACTTGGTCCATTCTAAAGGCCTTGGCTAGTCCTACCAAACCTGGGGTTAGGAAATGTGCACAGTATAGTATACTTAGCAATGAAATGGGAAGCTCCTCCCATATTAGTCAGCTGGGCTTCATGAAGCACAGAGATTCCTTGATTGCATTAATTTGTAGTGTAATGTTCTGACATGTGCCAACATCCTCATGGTTGTAATTTATAAATTATTCCTCAACTGTGATTAATTATTTGTCCAGGCTAATTGTTGGCATTAAATCTTGCCTGGTCACAGTGTTTTAAAGCTTAATTTAAACCTTCTATCTTTAAGAAATCTATATTACCTTCCACCATGAAAAAAAAAAGAGAGAGATTTAATGGATTTAGCTTGTTCCCATATGTAGTAGCTAAAGTTATAATTAGGTTTGTGCAAAGCAGAAGCATAGGCAGATGACGCCTTTGGAGAACCTTCTCTGCCTTGCTGGCTAAATCTTATTGCAAATCCCATTTTCTTTGCTCCCTTGTATTAATTTCTGGATTATGTGTTATTGCTCAGAGACCCCCAAGCCTCTACAATGCCCCACCTTGATAATGACATAAATCTTGGCTGTATATTTGGAGACAGGGAAGGGAAAGCCTCATCCCCAAAGGCAGAACGATATTCATTCAAGTACAGGAAAAGGTGAAAGAAAGATTTCCTTTGCAAAGTTAGATTGTTCAAGGGCAGAAATGGCTCTGGGAAAAGGAGGCTGTTTGTAAGTGTATATAAAAGGTCACAGTTTGTGTATACTGCTAATATCTCTGCTCCACTTTTCCAGGAGTGCATTGACCCATATCTGACCAATAAGATTCTTGAACTGTCAAGTTTATTTTACAGGCTGAGGATGGAGCTATGGTGTGGTTATTAAGTCTATATAAGGTGAGAAATTAAGGAAGAGGTGGTATCTCTATTTATGAATTCATTCATGGAATGATTATTCCTTTCCCTTGAAACAATCATCCTCACTTTTCTGCCTAATGCCTACAAGGACCTTTGCTGATCCAGTAAAGAGTCAAAAAAATAATGATGGTGATAATAATACCACTACTGATGGTTAATAATAATAACAATAAAAATAATACAAAAATCTCATTTCTTCCTAATCCTGGAATGGATTTTCTGATGATGCCTTGAAGGTCTTCTGCTAAATATTTGAAAGGAGAAATGATTCTTGAATTGATTGAGAGACTGCCAATCCACAAAGGAGAGGAAAGGAACTTCAATTTGTTGGAGGAATATATTGAGTAAGATGGGTAGTAAGAGGTAAGATTGAGCTTCTTGAATGGGTACCAAGATGCCAAAAGCTCAGGTATGAGGGGAAGCTGGCCCCTCCATCATATTTCTTGATATAGCCTGTGCCCTTATAGAATAAAGTCTATAATCTAACTCAGGTTAAATCTTCCCTTGCTCTCAGAAGAATTTATTTGCTTTTGTATATTCTTTGGTATATTATAAACTGTAATTTCCTTGCTTCTGTTTATTACTTACTTTCTTTTTTTCTTTTTCTTTTTCTTTTTTTTTTTTTTTTGGCTGAGGCAATTAGAGTTAAGTGACTTGCCCAGGATCACACAGCTAGGAAGTGTTAAGTGTCTGAAGCCAGATTTGAACTCAGGTCCTCCTGACTTCAGGACTGGTGCTCTAACTGCCCCTGTTTGTTACTTTCTTTGAAAAAGAAGTCAGCTAATTTAATGGTTTTTTTGTGTAGCCAGCATTTGGGGAGGAAACAAAGCTAGTGATCATAAGACAAGTGCTACCCCTTTCTTGAGAGCAATAATGGAAGCAGCTTTTCATTTTGGATTCAGAATCATAATCCTATTTGGTGTCAGATAGATATAATTCTAATTATATAATAATTCTAATATTTCTGGAGGGAAATTTACCAAAACTTAATGGTGTTGGATCCTGGGTGCTCCATCCCTTTCAGCAAGGCTGTTGGAGGCGCTAATAAGATCTTCCTCCTACCCTTCAGAACAAAAGGAACCAGCTCTTCTCTGTCTTGCTGGCTAATTTCTATTGCAAATCCCATTTTCTTTGCTCCCTTGTATTAATTTCTGAATTAAATATGTGACCCTAGTACATAATAAATACTCAATAAATGTTCATTGTTTGTCTGTCTATCACTATCATGCTATCACGCTATCACTCTATCTGTCTATATATAATCCATGAGTCATTTCAGTATATTCTGATAACCCACAAATATCTTATAATAATAAATTAATTGTCTCTACTTTCTCTCCTTTTATCTCTCCTAGGCTTTGAAATTTGTCTTCTAACCCTCATTATTCAGTTGAAACCTTTGCTCCAAAGTTAGCAAAATCTTTTACTTGCAAATTTTCAGACTTCTATCCTCCTCAACTTATCTGTTGCATTTGATACTGATTGATCATTTCCTCCTCCTGAATACTCTTTTCTCTCTGTATTTTCCTGACATTAGACATTTTCTGGTTTTCCTATTTGTCTATATCTAACAATTCCTTCTCAGTATTCTTTTCTGGTTTATCATTCACCAGCTCCTATGTGTTTAATTATTATCTCTCTGCTGATGAATCCTAGATCTATATAGCCAGCAGCACAGGTCTTCCCTGAGCTTTAATCAAACATGCCAGTTGGCTACTGGGCATCCCAAACACAATGTGTACAAAACAGAATTCATTATATTTTCCCCAAAATGTATTACTTTTCCAAGTTTCCCCACTTCAGAAGTTACCACCATTTTTCTAGTTTCCTATAGTCATAATCTTATATATTCTTAACTTATTATTTTCTCTACCCCACTTGTCCAATCAATTTTTCAAATCTTGTTCATTGTACCTTCACAATGTCTCTCTCATCTGACCCCTACTCTCCCACAGTTATGATCTTAGTTTAAGCCTTTAGTACCTTTTGCCTAGATTCTTGCAAGAGTCTCTTAATTAGTCTTCCTGCCTTAAATCTCTCTTGCTGCCAAAATAATTTTCTTTAAATGTGAATTTGGCCTTGTCACTCTTACTGTCAGTCAACTCCAGTGGCTCTCTATTGACTCTAAGAGAAAAAACAAAATCCTTTGGTTGTAAAAAACCTTTTAAAATCTGAAGTAACATGATTAATCATGGCCAGATTCTCTGAGGATCAGGACTGTTATATTTTATTTCCCCTCACTATTCTCCAATACTCTAGGAGGTTCTAAAAGTCTCTCTTCTCTTATATTGACTGGGAAACTCCACTGATTATGTTCCCATTTTAGGGGATTTCAGTGATTCACCCCAATTTTATTTAACCATTTAACATCATATTAGCTTTTACAAAGTGATATTTACTTTAAAGAGAAAGTAAGAACAAACATACATTTTCCCCATCATATTACCTTGGTTTCTAGGGAGTCCATAGTTTAGCTCATTTCCTACTAAGCTTTAGTCCCAACAATGAAAGTCCAAATTCCTTTCTCTGAAGAGCTTTACTAAGATGACTGCAACACTTGGCTTAAATTTCTGAATTCCTGAATTTCCATGACTTGAACTCTATGTGAGAGACTTTGCAATTTGTTCCAATACAGAATGTCCATGTATAATCTGGTTTCTAGTCCCCTAGAAACAGGTCCTCTAGTAAATAGATGATGCTATTTTAGGTGGTCTAGGTTTGCACCGAACTGATTTTTCCTCTTTTTAAAAAATTATGTAATACTCCATCTCCCATTTCTGTGACTTTGCATTGGCATCTTCCATGATTATAATGTACTCCTTTCTCACCTTTGCGTCATAGAATACCTCTCTTCCTTTAATTTAATCTCTACCTTGTACATGATGCCTTTCCTATTTTTAGTATCCTAACTTCAAAATTACCTTGTGTTAAATTTTTTGTATTTATTCTCTTTATATATAGCATACATAGAAATACATGATATACATATTTATATATCTATATATATTGGTATATATATGTATATATATATTATTGGACTACCCTATTAGGATAATATGTTTCTTGAAAACAGAAATTGTTTCATATATATTCCAGAGTGACTAGTACATGGTAAACACTTAGTAACTGCTTGTTGATCTGTAAATACTTACTGATTGCACCATAAAAAATTAAGAACAAGATTTTACTAGATGATACATTTTAAAAGCCACATGAAAAGCAAAGCTTCCGAAGGGATGAAAATCATGTGAGAGCAGGAAGGAGTACATATCATTCCAGTTGTCCTGCCTCCTTCTGGAAATATACCAAGGATACTTTCAGTGAGCCTGTACAAGGATAGACTTTCTTTCTACTTTTAAAATTCAACTACAAAAGCCATCATTTTTCACTTTTGAAATTGTCCTTAGGACAATGAATATAGAAAGAGCTAAAAACAGTTAATAGATTTGTTTCAGAATCAGTACTTTTTGAACTCCAACAAAAAAAAGGAAATAGGAATAAAATGATGATGGTGATGGTGATTATAATCCTCTTAAAGCATTATCATTTTTGTGGGGTATAATCCAACACTAAAGTAAAGCAATTTCATTCAGGGTGACTTACCAAAGGTCTTTGCTACTATATAACTACAGTAAATGTGAAGGCTTGGCAGGAACCTTGATACATCAGTCAGTTGGTTTCTGTTGAGACTAATAATTGAATCAGTAAAACAATTTTCCCTCTCCCACAAATACTTTATAACTTTAGAATGAAAAGTAAATTAGTCTTTTGATTAGTCTTCCCTATGACTTTACTTACCATCTCTGTGACTTTTCAAATCAAAATACTGCTCCTTGGTTACCATTTCCTAATGTATTATTTCTTTGTATTAAATGATGAATAAGTCCTTGAGGGCAGG
The DNA here is from genome assembly GCA_023553655.1 of Myrmecobius fasciatus. Taxonomy (NCBI): domain Eukaryota; kingdom Metazoa; phylum Chordata; class Mammalia; order Dasyuromorphia; family Myrmecobiidae; genus Myrmecobius; species Myrmecobius fasciatus. Next base: position 4,251 of record JAJPUD010018500.1, on the reverse strand, counting down.
AATTGTTTAATTTTTGTATTTGTTATCCCGGTACTTAGCACAGGACTTGGCATATAGTATGGTCTTAATAAATAGTTTTTCTTTTTTTATTCATAGTTTGTTACTACTCTTTAAGACTATTTTCTTTCAGGGAAATCTAATGCTGAAAAAAAAGTAGAAAATGTACTTTTGTATGAAAGAAAATATTATAATCAACTGTTATCCAATTAAGATATTATCACTAATATAGATGGATATTATAATGCCTGGAAGGATTATAACATCTTTCATTTAATACAATTGATAAAATATGTTCCTGAACAAATATGGTTTTTGAGCAATTTTGGACATAAAATAAACTGTGGAATAAAAATAAAGGCTTAAATCACCTTGAAGAATATGTAGTATGACATCTCATATGTATATAAATAGTTTGATGAAATAAAAAGGCAGGAAATTTTTTTAAAATTTAAGATGGAAAATGTGAATATGAAGAAACATAGGTTCAAGGGGAAAATGAGAATCAAATTATATTGAAAACAAAGAGTTATAGGGCATTATAAATCTCTCAGCTCATTTGCACCTACTAAAAGCATGAGAAATTATATAATTATTTGGAGCCTAAGATTAAATATGATCTGATGACTTAGAGAAAACTTGGTGAGTTATTAATGAAGGATGAATAAAAAGAGATTCAAGAGATCCTGATTTAAGCCATTGAAATATACAGGAGGTAGAAAACAGAAGCTGAGGATTGTGTGTTGAAGAACTTAACAGAAAAGGAAAGAAAAATACAGGAAAACAATATATCAGAACTGTTTTAAAAACTAGTGATAGGAACAGCTTCTAATTCCTGACTGGAAAAAAGAGGTCACAGTTATAGCTATTACCTTCTAACATTACTTGGAAGTTAAGAGAGGCGATGCTTTTCAGAAGTGCATTGTTTTGTTTTGTTTTTACTATTTCATAGCCCTTCAATGTTAAATTATCATCTATAGTTATATAACTACTTAAGTCTGAGCTTAGCACTCATCTTCTAAGTCCCATTCCAGGTACCTTTCATTACATAATATGAGATAGCTCATTCTTTAGATGATGATCCTTTAGGAGTAGATGAAAGAAATTAAATGGTTTGGTAGTAATGATTGGGATATAAGAGAAGGGGGGGGACATTAAAAGCACTATTCTAATGCCCCTGATAAGTATATTATTCTCAAATAGTTTTAATTCCATCAGTGTTTCTTTTATCATGACAAAAGCTTTTGTTAGATCTAACAACTAATTGTTAAATTGTAGGAGTATATATTTTAACATTCTGAGGGAAAGCATTACCAAAATTATGTAATTTACAAAATAATTATTTTTAAAATTCATGCTTTTCATGATAGTATTTATAATTTTGTCCTTTTCATATTTCAATTCAAATTTGATTTTATTATAAACATCTACAATGAAAAACACAACAACCCAACAACAACAAGAGTTACCTCCCTTTTCCCCCCCATCCTCCAGGATTCTGAGAAAATTTGATTGTAACTACATAGTAGTCGCCTATCAGAGACTATCAGATTTTCAGGGGAGAGTGAATGAGTCAACCCAGAGAATGGATAGGTGTCGACTATCCTATTTAAAGGGTGATACTATGGGAGACCTTTCACATCAAGGACCACTCTAAGCACTTACATTTGTGTTATAATAGGATCATAGATTTAGAGTTGGGATAGACTTTAAAAATCTCTAGTAAATTTGAATTTGATTTGAACTGATTCTTCTTGATTCCAAGTTTAATGTTCTAACCACTGTTCCACTGAAGCCAATGTGATAAAATTGCTCCTATGAATCTAAGAAATATAAAAAACAACATCCAACTGGAGTCTGGTCCTACTCAAATCAGTTATGATGATTAGCCTGATGAAGAAAATACAGAGCAAATGTTATTCCTTCACATTCTAGTACCATAAGAAGGCAAGATGTACCAGAATAAATCAGGATTTCTAATATTTTATTTGATAGAAATGCTTCAGTTCAAAGAGTGCTTTCCACTAAAGTGGGCAAATCATGTGTGCATGTAAAATGAATCAAAGATATGAATGCTTTCATTAAGAACTAGCTTTATTATATCATTTAAAAATGTGGAACAGATCTTACTAGTTATTCTTTATATGCTTTTTCCTCAGTCCAAATCACAGTAAAAATATATTGTTGACCAATATAAGCAATTGTAAAACAACAAGTCATTCCTAAGCCTAGATTAAATAAAAAAGTGAAATTAAATCAACTTGCTTAAATTTGAAGAGAGAAAAATTGAAGACCTCTGGGTTATTGAAAAACTTCTCTTGCTAAAAAATTTAAAAAATATATATAACAAGGGGGAGCTAGTTGGCTCAGTGGATAGAGCACTAGCTCTGAAGTCAGGAGGATCAGAATTCAAATCTGGTCTCAGACCCTTAACACTTCCTAGCTGGGCAAGTCATTTAACCCCAATTGTTTCAGCAAATATCTATCTATCTCAAAAATTTAAGTTATTTTGTAAAGGAGATAGGCATACTTAAGCTGCAATTTTGAAAACTTATTTTTTGTTTAATTTGATGGCAAAAAATACAACTACGAGACTAGCACAAAAAAAGCATTTTAGAACTTCTATCTGCATAATTAATATGAATGATAAATGAATCTCTTAAAGTATTTAACAAAAAGCATAAAATATTTCAGAATCTATACCCAGAAGCATATGGTAAGAACCAGAAAAGGGAAGATTTGGAGAAAACAAGGTATACTGCTAAGGACAGATATCAAGTGCTGCCGTTTTATAGAAATGACTTAAGAGCTATTTAATAGCTATAAATCTATAGAAGAGCATTAGAAAAAAATACTTTAATATTTAAGTAGTACAGATACTAGAAAAATTGAGTACCACATTGTTGAATTAAAGGGAACAAAAATGTGAAAAGAAATTTAGAAAATAAGTAAAAATATGAAATGTTAGATTCTTTCAATCAGCAATATAAAGCAAAAGTCAAAAGTTTAAGGTAGATCAAGAAAAGCTAAAGCAGTAAAAAAGAACAAAATACACAACTAAATATCATTAAAAAAAACCTTTTAGTCAATATCAATGTCATTTCTCTTGTCCATTTTTCATTTTTTACTCTTAACAATTTAATTTAATGTGAAATCTAGTATGTTTCTCACTTTCAATTTTTAATTTGTGATTTTTTGTTTTGTTTTTAAAATACTTTATTCTTTTCAATTACACATAAAAATAAATCTCAACATTTTTTTTTAAAGTGAGTTCGTCTTTCTCTTCTTTCCCCATTCATTGAGAAGGCATCTGTATTCTTTAGTAAAGAAAGAGTACTTTCCTGAGAAAGTTATTGTTTGGTTTTTCTTTACTTTCTGTAAGGAAGTATTTTACCTGATGTCTGCTTATGCGTACGATTTTGGTTTGCAAATTGACAGAAGAGAGATAGTGTATGCTTTCCCTATGGGTAAGTTATCTTTCTCTCTCTCTCTCTTTCTTTTTTTTTTTTCCAAAAGAAATCCCACTTCACTCTTAACTGTGAAAGAACTGTCCCTTTCTAAGGAAGTGAACCTAGCTATGGTTTAACTCTATGGTAAGCCACGCTTCTCTGCCTTAAACATTTTTTAAAGCTCCTTGCTTTTCAAATTTAGGTCTCAATTTTTTTTTTTTTTTTAACAAACTTTTCCTCTTTAGCAATGGGTTGTATAAATTAGTTCCCAGGTACTATTCCTTACTCTTCAAAGTTGTAGTATTTTAGAATGATCCAATCCTTTGTACAATTCAGAGTGCTGATTAGACTCCCCAAGTCTAATCTAATTATGAATTATTTTGAAACCTCCTAATTCTTTTTTTCTTCTTTTCAATAATTTTATAATGTTCTTATTTTTATTCTTTGGGCTTATTTCTAAAATTAGGGAACTCCTAGTAATTTCTAGTTCTAAAACATTATACCAAATGATATCCATACTAAATTGACATTTATTTATTCTTTAAACAGTCACTACAATAAAAATAACAAAATAATTGCTATATGCAATTAATAAGCATCAAACTAAATAGCAAAACAGAAGTTTCAGCCAAAGCAGGCATTTTCATTTATAAAATACTTATTGTCCATATGCCACTTGGAACATTATGAGGGCCCTCCAGAAAAAGAAAGGATACCACAGCTCTGAAATTTCAAAGTTGTGAATTTCCTGAGAGCACTTTCTGTCTTACTGTTATGTAAATTTGTATCAGTAAGATTACCAATT
>JAJPUD010018499.1:0-28571 GCA_023553655.1 Myrmecobius fasciatus | reverse complement strand
TCCTGAAATTTGGCCACGATATTCCTTGGGGTTTTAATTTTGGGGTCTCTTTCTGGAGGTGATCGGTGAATTCTTTCAATGCCAATTTTGCCTTCTGATTCTAAAACATCAGGGCAATTCTCTTTCATGATTTCCTGGAAGATAGCATCCAGGTTCTTTTTCTCATCGTGGCTTTCAGGGAGTCCGATAATCCTTAAATTGTCTCTCCTGGATCTGTTTTCCAAGTCATTTGTTTTTCCTGAGAGATATTTCATATTTTCTTCTATTTTTTCATTTTTTTGTTTTTGTTTAACTGATTCTTGAAGTCATATTGAGTCATTTACTTCTATTTGTTCAATTTTAATTTTTAAAGTATTATTTCCTTCAGTTATCTTTTTTAGTTCCTTTTGTAGCTGGCCAATTGAATTTCTTGATTCAATGCATTCTTTTTCCATTTTGCCAGCTTTATTTTTCAGTGAATTGTTGTCTTTTTCCAATTCACAATTTTGTTTTTCAGTGAATTGTTGTCTTTTTCCAATTCACCAATTTTGATTTTCAGTTCACCATTTTTATTTTCCAGTGAATTGGTGATTTTTTCCAATTCACCAATTTTGTTTTTCAGTAAACGGTTTTCTTTTTCCAGTTCACCAGTCCTATTTTCCAGTTTTTGATATTTCTGTTGCCCTGATCTCAATTTATTTCCCCATTCTTCTTCTAGCTCTCTTTTGAGATTCTTAATGCAATCATCCAGGTAAGCCTTCTGAAAGGGAGACCAACTTAAGTCTGCCTTTGTGGCTTCATCTGGGATTGTTTTCATAATGTCAGGATCTGGGGACTGTTCTATTTTTTCTCCGTAAAAGCTTTCTATGGTGAGAGCTCTCTTCTGCTTCTTGCTCATGATTTAAAGTTGGGATATTGGTCAAAACCGGAGAAAACTGCAACGATTTGTATTTGCCCTGGGGCAGTTTGCCGAGTTGACTTCTGGTCTGAGGCTGGTCGGGCTAGATTCGCACTAGGACCACGTTTTCAGCTGGTCTGGATCCACCCTTTTCCAAAGGCAGATCTGCCAAAGCACCTGCCCGCAAGCAGAGCAAAGTGGCCCAGGCGTCTCCCAGGGGCTTCCTGGGTGCCCCAAATCCGCCCCTCTATCGCAGCCCTGACTTCCGCCCCGGCTGGAGTCTGATTGCGACCAGCTGCCGATTTCCCCTGAGGCTAACCTTCTCCAGAGTTCTTTCACTGTAGATCTTTGATAGAAGTGCGTTGTAGTCCGAATGCTTGGAGTTGCTCTCACTTAGAAACCAGTTGGAAGGCTTACTTTGTCTGAGTTTGAGGGAATGTCCCGGGAGTTTACAGAGAAAGCTGTCCGCAGTTCGCCATCTTGGCTCCGCCCCCCCCCCCAATAGTAAAATTAAGGAAAACATTAAAAACAAACTAACACTACAGGATGTGGTAATAACTCTTGCTTTTCAAGAGATATTCTACCATTTTTAAAGAGAGAGATCTATATTTGGACTCACTAGTGGCAGTTGTTTGATTTTTTTAAAAATAAGGTTTTATTAATGTTTATTTTTTACATCATTGTTGATTTGCAATAATGACCTCATTCTGACCTTAGGACACTCCCTCATAACATAGTAGTATGGTTAAATAAAGTAAAGCAAAGCAAAATTATACTAAAAAAAATGTACTTACTGGTTATGTTGGATGTATATCTCATTTTCCATCTGGAGTCTATTACATTTTTAGAGAAAAGATGGAGATAGGCTTCATCATGAGTCTCCTGAGAATAAAATTAATGATCTGTCAATTAGCATTCTGTTGTCTCTCTTTGTTATTTTCCTTTACTTTATTATAGTCATTGTATTAATTCTGCTCTTGAGTTCAGAAGATGACATGGATAAGTAGGACAGTTTTGTTACTGTACTGCTAAATTTAATATACTTCATAGAAACAAACTGGACTGATTGAAGTTTATGGTTTTGTATACAATTCTCTTTTTTTCTGTTCTTTGTACATTCTTGTTTATAAAGCTTTTAATAAAAAAAAGAAAGAAATTAAAAAAACACAATTCCTGATCCTGCTTATTTTGCATAAGTTCATACACATTTTTTTAAGTTCTTCTGAATGCTTCCAATGATACAATAATATTCCAAGGCCTGTTTATAGCACATTTTGTTTGTATCTTCCTCTTTCATTAGACATTCACTTTGTTTCTGGTTCTTAGTTAATACAAAAAGTGCTTACATAACTAAAAAAATTAGATATGGGATGTTTTCCTCTGTTTTTGGTCTCCTGGTTATATGCCATTTTCTGAGTAAAAGGGTAGGCACAGTTCAGTAAATTTTGGGGGCATAGTTCAAAATTGTTTTCCAGAATATTTGGACCAACTCACAATTCTACCATCAGTACATTAGGATATAATTGTTTTGTGAAATGAAAAGGTTCTCTCAGTCCAGTTACCAAGCAAATGAATTTAGGCTTAAAAGTTTGAAGATAACACACCTCTCAGATTAGCTAAGATGACAGGAAAAGATAATGACGAATGTTGGAGGGGATGTGGGAAAACTGGGACACTGATACATTGTTGGTGGAATTGTTAACCAAACATTCTGGAGAGCAATTTGGAACTATGCTCAAAGAGTTATCAAACTGTACATACCCTTTGACCCAGCAGTGTTTCTACTGGACTTATATCCCAATGAGATCATAAAGGAGGGAAAGGGCCCCACATGTGCAAAAATGTTTGTGGCAGCCCTTTTTGTAATGGTAAGAAACTGGAAACTGAATGGATGCCCATCAATTGGAGAATGACTGAATAAATCATGGTATATGAATGTTATGGAATATTATTGTTCTATAAGAAACAACCAGCGGAATGATTTCAGAGAGGTCTGGAGAGACTTAGATGAACTAATGGTGAGTGAAATGAGCAGAACCAGGAGATCATTGCACACAGCAACAGCAAGATTATATGATGACCAATTCTGATGGGCTTGGCTCTCTTCAGCAATGAGATGATTCAGATCAGTTCCAGTGATCTTGTGATGAAGAGAGCCAAAGAGAGAATTGTGAGAACTGAGGGTAGATCACAGCATAGTATTTTCACTCTTTTTGTTGTTTGCTTGCATTTTATTTTTTCTCATTTTTTTTCCTGTTTGATTTGATTTTTCTTGTGTAGCAAGAGAATTGTATAAATATGTATGCATATATTGGGTTTAACATATATTTCTACCATACTTAACATATATATTGGATTATTTGCCATCTAAAGGAGGGAGTGGAGGAAAGGGGAGAAAACTGGAACACAAGATTTTGCAAGGGTTAATGTTGAAAAATTATCTATGCATATGTTTTGAAAAGAAAAAGCTTTATTAAAAAAAGGAAAAAAAAGTTTGATGATAGAGAAGTTTTCTTAAAAGCATTACATTCTTAATGAAATTTTGATGCCATTTAAGAAAGAAGTCTTATAGCAAACAACAATCATGGAATATGGAGCTGAAATGATGTCAGAGGCCAACCTCTCCTTTTACAGATATATTAATTGAATCTCAGAGAGATTATGTGATTTGCTTGAGGTCATATAGGCAGTAAGTGCCTGAGATGGGACATCTGACTCTCAATCCAGTGGTCTTTAGACTATACCAGACTGCTTTCCTTTTCTTTTAGACTATTTTAATTATGTAGAAGTCATAATAAATATTTGAACATTTTTGTACCTGTCATACATTTATTTGTCCAATGATAGAATTTGGTTTTCCTTCCCCTCTCATTCTTTTTCATAATAGTTTAATTTGTTTTATGAAATTTATATATGTTGATAGAAACATATGTTTGAAATGGAAAGTAGTTATCCTCATATTATGACTCAGAATCTGAGAAGATATAAATTAGAGTTTTAGAGTTTTGAATTTAGAACAAGTCGACTTTAAATAGCAAAATGTGCTTCTTCATTTCTTCAGATCCCCTGTACAAAAGACCAGTGGCTTACATCTCATTTTTGTTATGGCCACACTGGATGAGGATAACTGAGATATATGGCAGTCATGGTTCATAATTTTCTCTTAATGAAAATAGGGAATTAAATACTACCATACTACATTCTCTGCTGGGCAGATGGCTTTTGTGATACAGATAGGCATACCTAATATTCTATAAAAAACTTCCATGAAAAAAATGTCAATTCATTTTCTATCTGATGCAAATCCTATGCTAGATGGAAAATTATTTTGATTCCTTTCAATCTTGACTAGTACTACATATACCTGACAGCAAGACCTTCTAGGTCATTCAGCCTTTCTGCTAGAGATTTGGATATGTGTAAGTTAGATTGCAGTTAGTGACTAAAGACATCACATTTTGCTAACAGATTCTATATATAATTGTTTGTATACTGTCTTTAATCAATGGCATTAACCCACTTGGTAGTATTTTGAAAAACAAAAACAACTGCTTCAATTTATTTATTTTTGAAAATTTAGCATTTTTCTTGCTCAAATTGTCTCTTTTAATTTTTATGATTTTTATTTATCATATTTTAAGCACCCAAAATGGAAAAATGTTCAGTGTCAGATGAGGAGAATTGGGCAGCGGCAGGGTAGATGGCAAGAAGGCTGACTCTGGGAAATAGCTGTTCCCTTTTGCTATAGGCATCATGTTAAGACTGAATCACCACATCTGGAAATGCAGTGGCAATTCTGATTGGGATACAGACTGATTTGAATGGCCCAAAGGCTCACTTCTATCTTAATTCTATCTTGACTGTGATTTTGCTACTTATTTCTATGTTCAGATGCTTCTCTCTAAATAGCTACATTTCAATGTAAGTTCCTGGCCATCCAAGCATAGTTTGAGCTTTCTCTAGTCCATTAGGATGAATTGGTGGCATTTGTCTTCTCCAAGAAGAATTCCTCCCTCTATTTGGCTGATTCCTGAACCTGGAACTTGAGAACTCTCATCCTATGAAATAGCCTCCAATGCTGTAACACTTATTTCTCAGATATATTTGCTGACCTGTTCTTAAGAAAGGAAACAGGGAGAGGAAAATAAAAAAGAAAGAAGGCTGCTCAGCAAGCACACATTACCACTGCCAATTACTTGTAGCTACTATATTCTGTTGGGCATGGGGTTGGTGAACCAGGAAAAGAAGAGAAATCTGTCATTCTTCTTCATTGGAAGTGCAAAAGAAAAATCAGTGACAAAGATTCCCAAAAGTAAAATGCTCAAAAAAAGACCATCTAAATGAAGGGAATGTAACTTAGGAAAAGGAAAAATGATTAAGATAGGAAATAATGAGTAACTTATTCTGAGGAAACATAGAGTTTTCTAATGATATAACAGATAAAGGAAACTGGGACCCATACTCAACTGTGTGGTAGTAAGGATAAGATATTAGCAGTCATTCCCATCAGTTATATGCCCCACTCAACATTAGAGGGTATATCCAGAGAATTGACTGCTTCTCTCTCCTTAGTTATTCCCCTTCTGTGTTATATCACATTCATTTTATAGAGTAAATTAATTGAATTTAGTTTAACCCTCATCTTGCTAGTATGATAACAGAATTTCTGACTGAGGGAGACTAAATTTCTGATACTAGTGAGACTATAGGGAAAAATCTTTTTTTCCCTACTATTGCCATGCTCTGTGACCTAGTCTAGATGTAATAAGTTCAAAACCATAGACTTAGTGGATTTTGAAGAAGAAGAAGAAATGTGATAAAGAATCCAGAACATATTTCCATTTCACAATTTGAAACTCAACTCTAATATTGTGATTTAGGATTTAGGTTTAATATTTGCTGTCTGCCATAGATATTGATATAAATATGCTCAGAAAGGGACCCTAATTATGTATCCAAGTCTTCTTTCTTTTTCTTTAACAAAATACCCTTTATCTTTCTTTTAGAATACAATGCTATTTTTTCATTATGATGGAGGGAAATTAGAACGGGTGTCTGGTTTATTTCTTTTATTTTCCAAACTTTCAAATGAATCTCCTTTAGTGTTTCTCTGCATAGATGTAAACAAAATGTTCCATTTAATCTAAACAATCAGGGCTTTAAATTATGAAAAACTATGAGAAATTGTCATCACATAAGATTCAGGGTAAAAAAAAATCTGTAAACATTCTGACTTGGTCCCCAAATCCCAAAGCCAATTTAAATGATAAGCAATTAAATTCAGTTTCTTTCTGTATCATTTAAACTCTGGGAATTTGAGGGGGGGGGGAAATTACATTTGTTTTGTTTTTACCTATAAAGTGCTTCTTGGTTTCTCTCTCCCTACTATTTTTGGTTCTGGCTGATGGAGTTGTGGGTGTAATGGCAAGAATGTTGGACCTGGAATCAGTAATACCTGGTTTCAAATTTTGCCTCTCACATTTCCTAGCTGTATGATGCTAATTAAATTTTTAAAAAATTATAAACTAAATAAATACCAAATAAAGTGGGCTATTGTTTTCATTAAAAAAGACCCCCATTCTTTTTTTTTTTTTTTTTTTTTTTGCTTTTTGCTGAGGCAATTGGGGTTAAGGGACTTGCCCAGGGTCACACAGCTAGGAAGTGTCTGAGACAAAATTTGAACTCAGGTCCTCCTGACTTCAGGGCTGGTGCTCTAACCACTGCACCACCTAGCTGCCCCTGACCCCCATTCTTTTGCTGTCCTATCACTATTCCCCCACCTCTCCTATCCTGATCCACTGGGAGAAAAAAAGGAAAATAAAACTCCTTTAACAAATATGCATAATTAAACAAAACAGATACGTATGTTGTCTGTGGCTGAAAATAAATGTTGCTAGGGTTTTTCCTGATTCAGGTACCATGTTAATTCAAGGTTGATTTTGGAATGAAATTAGTCACTTGTAGATTAAACAGCAGTTAACAAAAGGATATTTACTTTGCCACAGCATAGAAAGGATATTCAACAAGGATATTCTAGAACTTAGCTTGGGTGGATATGACCTTCCTCATCTCCATATAAATCTGGTCAGCAGGTCAGGCTGTGATGACTCACACAGTTTTGGATATCCCCCAAATCTGAAGGATTCAGACTCTTCATGAGTATGTCTTTTATACCCTTAGATGATCAGGAAATCAACATCAATAAGGCCAAAAGTTACCAGGAAACAATGTCACAGCAGGGGCAGCTTCAGCTTGAGCCTTAGCTCCCTGAGCTTATCAAGTTCCAAGAACAGATTTGTCACTTTTCATGGAAAAAACTGACCTAGTTTGAATCAGGAAGGGTTAGAATATCACTCCCACCAAATATATTTTGTTCTGAATCTTGTGTCCATTATCTCTCTGTCAAGAGGTGAATGCCAGCTGTTTTCTTCTAAATTAGAGGTAGGTTTTGATCTGGAGGTGGAAAGCATTTCTAATTGGATTTCATAGCTTCTCAACTTATTGAAGCAGGGCATTAGATAAATATTAGAACCGGCCAGGTAGGTGACATATTGGATGGAGCCTTGGAGTCAGAAGGATCTCATCTCAGACTCTTAACATGGACTAGCTATGTGACTCTGGACAAGTCACTTGGCCTGACTGCCTTGCAAAATAAATAAATACTAGAATCCCAGATTTTTTGAGTTGGAAGGGACTGCAAAGGCTCTCTAGATTAAATTGTACCTGAACAAGAATTCCTTCTAAATCATATTTTTGAAGTGATCAACTATTGTTGTTTGAAGACCTCCAATGTGGGTGAATCTCTTAGGAAATTCTCTCTTCCTCAAGTCTAAATGTGCCTCTTTGTAGCTTCCACTAATTGGTACTAGTTTAGACTAAACAGGTTTTTCCCCTCTTTCAATAACAATTCTTTAAATATTTAAAGACAGCTGTCATGTTTCTACTGAGTCTTCTCTTCTAGGAGGCTAAACATCTGCAGTTCCCACAATCATAGGAATATTCTGTATATTTCACCAGAGTAGGAACTCAGAAACTTTTTTTTTTTAATTTTTTTTTTAGGGCAAGCACTTACTGAATGGTCAATAATAAAGGACATCTTGAAAATTCTTCAAACTAGGGGCAGCTAGGTGGCTCAGTGGATAGAGTACCAGCCCAAAAGTCAGGAGAACCTAAGTTCAAATCTGTACTTAGATACTTAATATTTCCTAGCTGTGTGACCCTGGGCAAATCACTTAACTTCAATTGCCTCAGAAAAAAAGAAAAAAAAAATCATCAAACTAAAGAAATTGAATCTAACTAAATAAAAAAAAATCAATAGCTATTATTTACTTTAATAATATGAGCTGACAAACATGAGACATGAAATACCCAAATAGTTGTTGTTCTGATGATTAGAAATATACAAAGATACAGTCAATTTTATGATTTTTATCTTTAAATTGATTAATAGTAATTAAAAATTTCTTATCTTTTTGACTTATAGAATGATATTTTTCTTCATCGAATATTATAGTTTTACTAGATAGGCTAGAATGATTGGAGGGGAAAGCAATAAATATTAGAGGGGATGTGGAAAAATTGGGACACTGGTTCATTGTTGGTGGAAATGTGAACTGATCTAACCCTTTTGGAAAATAATTTAGAATTATGTCCAAAGAGTTGTTAAATTGCTTATATCCTTTGACCCAGCAATGCCATTACTATATTTATTTCCAAAGATTATTAGGAGAAAAAGGAAAAGAACCTATATGTTCTAGAATGCTTTAGTAGCTCTGTTTGTGATGGTGAAGAATTAGAAATTGCAGGGATGCTTATCAATTGGGGAATGCATAAATAAGTTGTGGCATATGATTGTGATGGAATTTGCTATAAGAAATAATGAGCTTAATGATCTTAGAAAAACATGGAAAGACTTGCACAAAATAATGAAGAATGAAATGAATAGAACCAAAAGAATACTATATATAGTAATAGCAATATTGTTTTAAGAACAGCTTTGAGTGAATAAGTCATTTTGACTATTATAAATATCCAAGTTAATTATAAATCCAAATTATATAAATATAATTTGAAGAATGATACTATGTGCATTCAGAGAAAAAAACTGATAAATAGAAGTGTCTGGAATAATTTTCCTATATATACACATACAAATATATACACATCTATGTGTGTCTAATAATAGCCACATCTAGGGTGGGGGTGGGATGGAGGGAAGTGAGAAAAAAGAAAAAAAAAGAAATTTACTTGATAGCTTTATTATATATTTAAAAGGAGTAGCAAGTTGTATATAACTGATTTGCTGTTTTATGTGTAATTATCTTTTTAAAAAAATTATACTACATTATAGAAATGCTTGTTTTATTCCATAAATTAAAAATAAAATAAATTTAAAAAGAAAAAAAGTTATGGTATTAAATTCCTTAATAACATCAGTGTAATTAATTGATTAATCCAATTTTGTGAGAGCAAAAATATCAAATACAGCTCTCTTGTGTTTACTTGATGCACATGCATCTACTAAGATAACAAAGTAAATAGAAATAACCATAGAATGTTTCACTGTTTTCTTTGATATTCCACATATTGTGTTTATCTGTAGTTGATGTGTCATAAAAACAGACATGATTGAAGATTACTTTTAAGAATTCTAAGGGCATAATTTAATTTGTTAAAAAAAAGATAGCATTAATACTTTCTAAATAGATGCAAAATTTTCAAAAAGAGCATGTTTTTCATTCTCAAAAGTATCATGGCATGATGGATAGCTCTTCATAGTGTAGTCAGCAGTGTCTTTATTCATGGTATGGTCAGCAGTACTTTCAGAAAGGATTTTCCCCCCTATTTAATGAACATATAATCTTTTGTTAATCAACATTATTCAAGGCTATAATTAAATAATTTTAGATGCAATTACTGAAGTATTTTATAGAGATGGTTGGACATTCTTGACTATGGGATCATATTTTGAAGGCATCTTGGCAAGAATTACAAATAGGCCTTTCCTAAAGCTGTCTACCTTTCATTTCCTCTGAATAGTTTCCTACCTTTTGGACAACAGAGAACTGTCAATCATTTCATGACACTTTGCTAAGAACTCCATTCTTATTTAATCAATTAATTAATAAACATTTATTAAGTATCAACTATGTGCCAGGCACTTTGTTAAGCACTGAGGATACAAAAAAGAGGCAAATACAGTCCCCCCTTTCTCCTTAAGGAGTTCACAATCTAATGGTGGAGATAATATACAAACATATAAAGCAAACGACATACAGGATAAATAGGAAATAATTAACACTACTACTAACATGAGGTAAAGCACTAAAAAGGTATTGGGAAAGGCTTCCTATAAAACATGGAATTTAAGTTGGAACTTAAAGGAAGCAGGGACGCCAGTAGGGAGAATTGAGGAGGAAGAGTACTCCAGGCATGGAGGACAGAGAGGATGTCCTGAGCTGAGAGTTCTACTGAAATAGTCAGAAAGCCATTGTCATTGAATTGAAGAGTACATGATAGGTTAAGATAGCATGTTTAATCACTAGTCCTTTGTAATTGTATTTTGGCATTATATCATCAGCAGTCTTAAGTCTTTCAAAGTTGTTTATTGCTAATTGCTATGCCATGTGGTTTCTCAAGAAAAATATCAGTGCTGTTGGAAAACAGCCATGTTAATGTATTCTTAGTTGAACTGTATATTGATATAATTATTCTGGAAAGTATTTTGGACTTTGTCTTAAAATTTGCTAGACTATTTATCTTTTTTGATCCAGTGATGCCATTATAGATCTATACCCCAAAAGAAATCAAAGGAAAAAAATAATCATTGTTCTAGGCAGTTGTCTAAAAATGTAAGTTGTAGGGAAGCTATGGACCTGCATTAATGAAGAGACTTTCCTTGTCTAGTAGTTCTTCCAGATATTTTTCAGATAAGCATGCTTACTAAATATGTACTTGTGTAGCTGTGTTAAAAAAATACAACACTTGATATTAAATTTTTATTAAATTTTCTTATTATATTTAGGCTGTCACTGTACATTCTGTAATGAGTTGGTATTTGAGTAGGACTTTTAAAGCATAGCTAGAATTTTAAAAGGCAATAATGAGGGAGAAAACATTTTAGGCCTTTTAGGAGTACCCTAAGCAAAGACTTGAATGTGGAACATTATGTGGTATTACTAGGTATAGTGAGTAGTCTAGTTGTTTAGTGAAATAGGGATAATTCTGTCCTACTATATTGGATAGCTTTCTGTGAAATCAAGTTAAATCAAGTTAAAAATCATTTATTAAGCACTTAATTTATTTTAGGCACTTTAGTAAGTGCTGGGGATGCAAAGAAAGGCAAAAATCTCAAGGAATCTAAATACAAGATTATATATATATGCATATATATCCATATAAAATAATTGTATATACATTGTATGTAAATATAGAGAGGATAAACATATCTCCATATTTATGTATGTGTACATATATATATACACACATATATAGGTATCAATATTTAGAGAGGAGGAGAGGAAGAGAAAGAAAAGGCACTAAAAAGAAAAGGTATTTGATCTGTGTCTTGAAGTCAGAGGTAGCGGTAAAGGGGCTGAGCATTTCAGTCATGGGGACAGCTAATGAAAAAGTATGGGATAGAAGATGGAGTTGTATCCAAAGAACAGTGGGTTTATTTGAAATCAGAAACTTAAATAAATTGTCAGAAATTTTACCCAAGAGATAAAACAACAGTCATAAAATATTAAGCTTGAAAGAAAACTTAAAGATAATATAGTTCAACATTCTAACTTCCCCAAGTTCATACAAATTGGTGGTAGAGATGCTGGACGCTGGATTTAGTTATGGACAATTTTTTTTAGATTTATCCCTTTTGCTTTTTGGACAGGTATAGATAGTGTTTTTTTCTTCTACCATCACAAGATGTTACTATTGTTATTAATATGTCCAGGTATATCACAGAATAAAGAAATTTAATATTTAGATGTGGACTATGTTGAGTTTTTGTCATGTCAAACTATAGTACATGACCTATAAGTAGTTAAAATTTGATCAATTTCAGACCTATGTGTTAAACAAATATCTCTGACGTGTCCAATTTTAGCTCTGTTCTTTAGAAGTTTTTCAATTGTTAGACTGCCCAATTTTGCCCACATGATTAGTAAGATAGGAATAAAAAAATTATTAAATGTATACTTCATCAGTTAGTCGATAAACACTCATCAAACATCTACTATGTGCTAGACACAGAGTTAAGTATTAGGAAATCAAAAAAGGGCAAAAACAGCTATAACTTTTAAAAATGTCATAGTCTAATGTGGAAGGCAATATGCTTAAATAAACATATACAATCAAACTATAAGATTATTGGAAAGACTGTAGGAAATACTCAAAAGAGGGAGCACACTAGAAGGAAAAGGAATTGAAAAGGGCTTCTTATAAATGATGAAATTCTAGTTGGGACTCAAAGGGAGTCAGTGAAGCCAGGAAATGGAAATGGGAGTGGGAGATAGTATTCCAGGCATGGAAAGTGAGAGTTCCCGGGCTTCAGAGATGGAGTATTTTCTTTGAGGACAATAAAGAGGCTTTGGCAATAAAATGGAGAGTGAGTCATCTCAAGCATAGCACTTTGATTATAAACTGGGATGTTGGGAAGATGTTGGTACCATTAGCAATTATAAGGAAGTTGGGGAGAAGAGAAATATTGGGGTTAAAGGAGAAGATAATGAGTTCAGTTTTTTGATAAATAGGCAACTAAAGATTTGAAACTAGAAATCAGCAGAGTAGTTAAGGTTAGATAAGTTTACTTGAGGATCATCAGCATGAGATGATAATTGAGTCAATGGAAGATGATAAGATCTACAAAGTCCAGGAGAGAGCCTTGAAGGATATATAAGGTTGTTGGGTGTGACTTGGACAAAGATCCAGGAAAGGAGCCTGAAAAGGAGTGGTCATAGAGGTAGGATTAGAACCAGGCAAGAATAATGTCATGCAAACCTAGAGAAAAGAATCAAGGAGAGAACAGTGTCAATCACTGTAGAGGGGTTGAGAAGGATGAGGACTGAGAAAAGACCATTAGATTTGAAGATTAAAAGATCCTTATTAACTTGGGAAAGATCAGTTTTAGTTGAATGATGAGATCAAAAGCAAAACTGTAGAGTTAAGAAGATAGTGAAAAGAAAGGAAGTGGAAATATCTATTGTAGATGACTTTCTCAATGAGTTTAGCAACAAAAGAAAGAGACTTCTGCTTGTTCATATCCTTTGACCATTTATCAATTGGGGAATGACTCATACTCTTAGAGATTTGACAAATTTCATTATACATTTGAGATATGAGACCTTTATATCAGAAACTATTTACAAATTTCACTCCCTTTCCCCCAATTTTCTGCTTTCTTTCTAATTTTGGCTGCATCTGTTCTATTTGTACAAATATTTTTTAATTTAATGTAATTGAAATTATTCATTTTTATACCTTACTCTGTTCTTTATTTCTTGTTTATTCATAAATTGTTCACCTATCCATAGATCTGATAAGTAATATATTCTGCCTTCTTCAAATTTTCTTATAATATCTTTCTTTACATCTAGGTCATATATCTAATTTGACCTTATCCTGGTAAATGGTATAAGATATTGGCCTATGCCCAATTTTTGCCATGATACTTTCCAGTTTTCCCAATAATTTTTTTAAACTAAGAAATGAATTCTTGATCCCCAAATCTTAAATCTTTACAATTGTCAAATACAAGGTTACTTTATTAACTGCTGTAAATTGTATATATACTCTGTTCCATTGATCTATTGTTCTATTTCTTAGAAGCAAGAGCAAGAAGAAAGAAGAAAGAGAATAAAAGAAATTTATACAATCATTTTATTATGTATTTAAAGGAATGGCAAGTTATACATAATAGATTGTAATTTCATGGACAATTATCTTTTTTTTTTAAATTATACTATGATGTTATGGAAATGTTTATTGTATCCCACAAATTGAAAATAAAAGAAATAAAAAAGTAAAAAAAAAGAATAAGTTCACTTTTTTGTTTGCCTGTCTTAGAGTTAGAGCTTACCTTGATAAGGAGAAAGGCTTTATTATTTTGTGAGACAAGTGTTAAAGAGGAGATAGTGGCAGAAGGCATCTGAATTAAGTGAGATCAGGAGGAGAAAAGAGGGAATTCTCAGTGAATTGCCTAATTTTTTTGTTGAAAGATGAGGCAAGATTGTCTATAAGTGGGAAGGTTTGGGGAGTTACGGGAGATTTGAGGAAAAATTAGTTTTGAGAGAGGAGTTGTGGTGAAAGTGATATGAGTTAATAAGGAAGTAACATGAATTAACAAAAGGATTGCCTTGTAGCAGTACGGATGCAGCTGAGGTTATGTATCATAAATCTATACTGTTTTGTGACTTCCTTTACCTTTTTTTTTGGCATAGATGAGTAGAAGTAAAGTGATCTGAAGTCTCATGAATTCTATTTGTGGGTTAGTTGGTACAGTGGATAGAGCACTGGACTTCGAATCAGGACTTCAGACATTTACTAGCTGTGTGACCCTGGGCAAATCTCTTGACCATATTTGCTTCAGTTTCCTCATTTATAAAATGAGCTGGTGAAGGAAATGGCAAATAACTCCAGTATCTTTGCCAAGAAAATCCTCAAAAAGGGTCAGAAAGAGTTGGTCATTACTGAAATGACTCAACAAGAAAATTTGTATGACTTCCAAAGCTATATATCCAGCCCTCACAACTTTTATGAACTTTAGTCTTGGGTATCCCAAACTCAATATATTAAAAGCAGAACTCATCATTTCTCCCTCTTTAAGCCTTCCTCTCCTCTGAATTTCCCTATATCTCTCCAGTATACCATTCTTCTTCCAATCATTCAAGTTCATAATCTAATCTCACTCTTGACTCTCTATTTAAAATCCATATTTAAACAGTTGCCAAGTATTATTAATTACAATTTCAAAAATATTATCTTTCCATTCACACCACAACTTCTCTAATTCAGGCCCTAATAACTAATCATTTGAACTATTGCAATAACTTCCAAATTAGTCTTTCTGCCTCCAGTCTCTCTATTTTCATCCATCCTTCATGTCAGTCTATGTGGATTATTTTTAAAAATTTCTTTTTCTGATTATATATTATATTGACTTTTTTTAAATACACATTTCTTTGTGAATCATGTTAAAAAAGAAAAATCATAACAAAAGGGAAAAACCCACGACAGAGAAAAAAACAGAAAAAAGAATTGAAAATATCATGTGTTGATTTACATTCAACCTTCACAGTTCTTTTTCTGGATGCAGATGGGTTTTCTATCCAAAGTTTATTGGGATTGCTTTGGATCACTATGTGGATTCTTAAAACACAGGTTATTTACCATGTCACTCCCCTTCTTAAAGATCATTAGTGGTTTCCTATTGTTCCTATGATAAAATTAAAACTCCTCTGGCAATTAAAAGTCCTTTAAACTCTGAGAACAATCCCTCTTTAGATTGCTTACATTTTATTGTTCTTGTGTATATTCTTTAGTCCATGCAAACTGAACTACACACACTTTTTTATTTTGGTACATTTCCTACTTCTATACCACAGGGTTGGGACTATTGTCTGGAGTACTCTTTCCCCTAAGTTTTACTTCTCAGAAACTTGTCTCCTCTTAAGACTTTTAAAAATATGGCACCTCCTACATGAGTTTCTGGATTCTCTTAGTTATTAGTCTGCTTTCACACCACTTTCTATCTATTTCATGTTTAATTAAATGCTGTTAACCATCAGTAAAATAAAACTATTTGAGAGAAGGGTCAATATTGTTCTTGTGGGAGAAAAACCTTAGTCTTTATTATTTCCATCATTCTTCTACTTGGATTTACTGTGATAACTTCTTTATTTGTAATTCTATCTTTTAGCTGCCTCAAACATCTGTAATGATGCCAAACTTAAAAATGATTTTTATTAAAGTTATCTTTGGCAGAAAATGAGCAACTATGGAAAGAGCAGTGATTGTTGTTTGGCTGTGATTCTGTGGCTATGAAATCCAAGTAGGGTTGGAAAAATAGAAGGGCGAGGAGACAGAAGACCAACCTCTTCTCCCTCCAAAAAAAAAGAGCAGTAGAGATAAGAAGCAATTCTTGGAGTAGGGTTAGGACCTAGCTAATACTGTGACAATGGATAAAAACATCCAGTCAAGCAGATTTAGTAAAAAGAATTGTTTTGTGGTGTGAGAATAGATTCAAATAACTTAACAGCACCTAAGAGTCTCATTTCATTGCAGCCTAATAAAATAATTATTCATAATGATAGCATGAATCATCAGGAAAAGATTCAATTATGTTTAATATATTCCTTTTGAAGTCAAGTAACTATATACTACCTTTTAGAAAAATTTCCACCAAAAACAATTTTTCTTATTGCTAAATGAGTTAGACTTCAGTTATCTGAATTATTTGGTTATTGTAATCCTTGATATATAGGGGAAAAAGAAGAGATATGATATTAAAATTTTCATGAAAAAAGTCATTTGGTTGGTTTCAGTGGGCTTTTTCCAATTTCTTTCCACTTCCCTGGACACCAAAAGAATATAATAGTTAAGGGTAGGAATTATTAATTATTAATTTTATCTTTCTATCTCCAGTGTCTATTATACTGTTATGAACTTAATAAGTATTTACTGAATTGAATTGAGCTAAGTATCTAACTTGATTTACTTTTGCTTCTGACTTCTTTGTTCTCTTCTGTCCTTTTGCACAACAAATTAGAAAAAGTTAATTTGCATGATGAAAAATCTCAGTAGAATTTAATGTGACAAGAAAACTTTTAAACACTCCCTTCTCTATTCTTCTACTTTCACCTTCTCAATCCCTTGCCCAAGTATCAGCTAAAAGCACCTATTTCCCTGAGCACTGGTGCTCATGTATTGTTGACAGGTATCTTCTGTGGCCTGGCTCCATCAGGTTGCTGAGTTAATCCAGTAGTGAGCTAGTCCTTCAATAAGGGAAGCCAAGCCAGCAAGAGCCTGTTGTTTCAGATCTTGGGCATGCACAATGATAAACTCTCCTACTTGTTATTTACTGCCTGAACAAATATCCACCAACAAAGCTTTGTAGAACAGGAAGAACATGTTCTGCAGTGTGACCCCATATTAGCTTTGGATTTAAATAAATGGAAAGCAACTGGGGGTGGTGCTGAGTAAGAAGGAGAGCAAAGTATAGAGAAGTTGGATCTTTGGAGGGAGGTAGTCGATGCTAGTCATCCTAAGGTGTCCTGGTGGGTTTATCTTGCTATTCATTTATGCCAGATACATGATAGGCAATTGTCTTGAGTAATTAAAAACATTGACTGGAATGGCAAATATGGAAAGAGTAAAAAATAGATACAGTACAATTATATTTACTTTAACTCCATGGATTTGCATGGGCATTTGTGTTTATTCCCTGATAATGTCTGTGTGAATTGGGGAAGGAGACACATGTATGTGATTAATGATGCTAGAAGACTGAGGATGATGAATTTCTTCCATTTGGATTCTGAGCTATAGTAGGGCCTAAAGTTGATTTGTGTGTATTCACTAAGATAACATCTGGACCAGTCTGGTGAGGCCCTGGGAGCAAGGTCATCAGGCTGCCTAAAGAGGGGTCATCTGACAGATTAGAAAAAATAAAGCAAATGAAAAATCTTACTGATCAATATTGGGATCAGTCCATAAGTGACAGCTGCCCTTCCAACCTGTGCTAGATAGGAAGATGGAGGGTTGTTGTTGTTTTTTTTTTTTTTAAAGGAGTGTGTGTGTATGTGTTGTACTATGTTGTTCAATTTAACTGAGTGAATCCTGGAGTAGAAAACTAGCAGGAAAATGTTGTAATAGGTGAGTATTTGGGGAACTGGAAGATTTATGAAAAACTATGATCAAGAGATCACTAACAAATCTCGGGGAAATTGCTCTTGGAATGCCTCAAGGATCTGTTCTTTGCCCTGGGTTATTCAAATTATTTATCAGTCATATTACTTAACAGTCATTTAGATGAAGGTACAACTAGGTAGCTACTATGTTGACTCAGGATATAAACAGAATTTGACGAGTTAGAATGATGAAATTTAATAGGAGTAAATGTTAAAACCTATACCTGGGTTAAACAAAATAGTACAATTGCACAAATATTGGAGGTCAGTATGATTAAACAAAAGTTCATGGGGAAAAAAGATGGTTTTTTAAAAAAATTATTTTTATTTTAAAATTCTTTTATTTTTTTAAATCTTCTCCCCTCCCATTTTCTCATCCACCCACTAAGAAGACAACCAATATATTCACTTACATATGTGAAAACATATTTCTATGCAAAAAGTATATTTATATTAGTTGGGTTTTTTGAAATAAGAAAAATAAATTAAGAAAATATACTTCAGCTTGCATTCATAGTTCATCAATTCTCTCTCTGGAAATAGAATTTTTTCCAAATGAATCCTTTGTTATTGTCTTGAATCTGTATATTGATCAGAGTAATCAAATCTTTCATAGTTGATCATCATTGCAACATTGTTGTTGATGTGCACAATAATCTCCCATGATATTTTGCATCATTTTGCATCTTGCCTATTTTTTTTAAACACCCCCTTATCATTTCTTATGATCAAAATTCTTAATCAGAATGTTCTTTCAATTTCTATTTAACCCTCTGGATCTAAGTTATCAGGGAAGTTTTCCTAGATAATTTCATGGAATATGATATATAGGTACTTTCTTTGATCATGGTTTTCAGGTAGTACAATAATTATTAAATTATCTCTATTCACTCTATTTTCTAGATTAGTTGTTTTTCCAATGTGATATTTCATATTTTCTTCTTCTCTTTTCATTGTTCTTTATATTACATTATTTCTTGGTGGCCACTAGTTTCCATTTGCTCAATTTTAATTTTTAGGGTTATTATTATTATTATTATTATTATTTTTGCTGAGGCAATTTGGGTTAAGTGACTTGCCCAGGGTCACACAGCTAGGAAGTGTTAAGTGTCTGAGATCAGATTTGAACTCAGGTCCTCCTGACTTCAGGGCTGGTGCTCTATCCACTGCGCCACCTAGCTGCCCCCAAATCATTTTTTTCAGTGAGATTTTGTACCTCTTTTTTCATTTGGACCATTCTTTTTAAAGAGAATGGGCCAAAGAACTCTTTTTTAAAGAGTTCTTTTCTTCAGTGAATTTTTGTGAATCTTTTACCATTATGACAATTTTATTTTTTAAGTTTTTATTTTTTCCAGTATTTTAGGATACTTCTTTTGCCAAACTATTAATTTTCCTTTCATAATTTTCATTTCTTTCTCCAAATTTTCCTATGTCACTCTTTTTAATACTTCCAAGAATTCTTATTGTGCTTGGGTCCAGTTAACACTTTTCTTTAAGGTTTTTTGGTAGCTATTTTCACATTGTTGTTTTCTTCTGAATTTGTGTCTTGGTCTTTCCTGCCACCAGAATAGATTTTTATGGTCAAATTATTTTTGTTGTTGTTTGCTCATTTTTTTCAGTTCTAACTTCAGTTCTAACTAGTTGAGTTCTAACTTCAGGGTGTAGAGGTTACATTGCTGTTACTGTGCACAATAATCCCCTACTTCCTCACACTATTTTGCATCATTTTGTATAGATCTTGCCTATTTTTTTAAACACCCCCCTCATCCTTTCTTATGGCATTATAGTACTTGGGAGCTCTGGAATTTAGCTGTAATATTCCTGGAAGTCTCACAAGATTCAGGCTTTTTTTTTTTTTTTGTGCTGCTGGTTTCAGAGCTAGTTCTGGGAGTCTGAAAGTTTCCCATGCTTCCAAGGTAGTGTGATCCTAATTTTCTGGTCTGTGCTCTGGTCTTTATCCAGGTAGGGGTCCTGGTCCCTCGAAGCTGCATACACTAATATTCCTTTTTACCTTGAAACGATGACCAGGCTCTCCCCTTTGGGCAATCCTAAGCTCTCCTCTCTACTCTGGAACTATGAGCCAGAACTTTATGCTGGCAATAGAGTTGCCAACTGGTGCCAGCTGTACCCAATGCTACCAAAGTGTCCCCTGTAATCTCTTTGTGACCAGTTGTCTGACCCTTTTACCATCTCTGGGTTGAACATTCCCAAAGCTACTGCTGCTATTGCTGCTGTCAGAAAAATATCTCACCCCATCTTTTGTTGATTCTGTTGCTCCAAGATTTGATTTGAAACATTAAAGTTCTCTGGACGGAAATGTTGGAAGAGGTCAGCTGGGTGGCTGCCCAAAAGCTACCTCTTTCTTTTGGTAGATTTTAAACTCAAAATGAGTTAACAACATCACATGGCAGACACAGAAGCTGATGGCTGCTTCAAGAGATGATATGATGATAAAAGGAGGGGACAATCCTATTGTACACTGCCTCTATATTTGGATTATTGTGCTCAAATCTAGGTGCTGTATTTTCAGTAGGACATTTTTAGATAAGAATACAATCTGAGAGGGTAACCAGGATTCAAGGAGATTCAAAATTATTTGGGACATATCAATAGAAACTATAGGGAGAACTGGAGTTGGAAAGAGCATTTGAAGGACTGCCCTGTGGAAGAAAGCTTAGACTTGTTCAGTTTGTCTCCACAGTGCAGAGAAGTTAAAAAAAAAAAAAAAAAACAGGTTTAGGTTCTGTAAAGGAACATTTTCTTTCTTTCTTTTTTTTTTAGGAACATTTTCTAAAGATGTGAAAGCTGTCCCAGAGCATATAGAGCAGATTATCTTGTTTGTAGTGAATTTCCCATTACAGGAGGCCTTTTAGTGAATTCTAGACAACCTGATTATGGCTTTCATGAGAATATTCCTGTTTAAAAAATGACTTGGAATAAATGATCTGAAGTTATTTAGAAGCAGTTAGCAGGCACAGAGGATTGAGGAGCCCTGAGCTCCTCTGAACTGGGTTCAAATGCTACTATAAATATTTATGTCCCTGGACAAATCACTTAACTTTTGTCTCTCTGAGTTTCCTAAAATATAAAATGGGGGAAATGATAGCACTAACTCCAAGGGTTGTTAAGAAAATTAAATAAGATAACTTTTGTAAAGAACTTAATAGTGCCTGGCACATAGTAGACACTTAATGAATGCTTATTTCCTTCCTTCCAGTTCTGAGATTATACAATTCAATTATTAATAAAATGTTAAAGTTATTCAAGCTTGAATCATAGATCTGTGTATACTATAATGAAAATTGTCTTTGTGATTAACCAATGAATTTTTATAATGGGAGAGGGTTTTTTTGTGGTTATACTTAAGACTGGTTCTGTTTTTGTTTGATAATATATGGAAACTAATTTCACCTAGAAAAAACAAAGTCATTTTTTTCTAGGTAGATTTAAGGAGTTAATAATTGAAATGCAATTTAAAAGCTTATGTGTATAGAGACCTCTGAGTTGAGAGTTAGAAGACAATTTGATATGTCCAGGATCCCTGAGACAGTAAGGATTGGAGGTAGGCCTTATTAATTTTAAGACCCAGTATGCTAGCCATTATGCTACAAATTCTCAGAGTAAAGGATGTTATATCTCCTTTTAGGTATTTTGCCATCAATTAGAGTGCTTGCTTCTGCCAGGTAAGTGGTATTCTATTGGATGCAATCCAGGTGTCAGCGATGGACATGGGTTAAATAGATAATGTATATCTTTTTCAACTTATCTTTAAAAAAAACAAGAATGACAACCTTTCATGAAAACAACTAATGATAGCAACCTTAATGAACATTATTTTAAAAGGGCAATTTTATAAGAACAAAAATGAAGGAAATAAATACCTACGGATAATTTATTACCCTGCTTATTGATCCTTAGCTACAACCACTGTTTATTCTAATGCTTGTTTTCTCTGTAGCTTAAGTAATTTCTCCTCAATTCATCTTTATTCTTACATAGCATTGTGGAGTGTGGATGCTACTCCGGAGGAGAATTGACTGTCCTTTTGCTTCAGCCTAACTTTCTTTCTGGGGATTTAATCAGTCATTTCCTATTACAACAATTAGCTCACTTTTTATAGTATAGAGGTAATATAATGGTCCCCAGATCCTTGTATTCCCTCTCTTTATTTCATGGAATTTATGTGGAAAGAAAGTTTATTACAATAACAATAGCATTGAGCCCCCAGTTAGGAAAATTCCTGATCTTCAGTTAGAGGTTTGAATCTCTGCCATAATTTATATTGTTTTTCTTTAAGACTCTATGTTTGAGGGGCAGCTAGATGGCGCAGTGGATAGAGCATCAGCCTTGAAGTCAGGGTGACCTGAATTCAAATCTGGTCTCAGACACTTAACATTTCCTACCTGTGTGACCCTAGGCAAGTCACTTAACCCCAATTGCCTCAGCCAAAAAACCCCCCCAAAACAAACAAAAAAACCCCTGAAAAACACAAAACATACAAAAAACCCCCAAAATAGTTTCATGGGAAAAAAAAAAAACCCACAACAATCCAGGAAACAAAATATTTAAGTGAAGAAGTGAGCCAAGTATATTACAGTGTCAATTACTGGGCAAGAATGGTGAGGTGAAGTTACAGAAAGAACATATTTTTTGGAACCTACCCCAGAATTTGAAGGAACAAATACAATCAGTAGCTTTAACTTGAATCAGCCAATAGCTTTAGCCTGAGTCACTCAGTAGCTTTAACCTGAGTCTTCTGCTTCAATATGCCTATAAGATTCTGATGACATTCTTCAATTTCTCCCTACTTTAATATGGCTCAGCTCTCCATTCACTTCTTATAATTTCTTCTTTTGCTTATTTCCCTGCTGCAACTCATTCTTTAAATAAGCACTCATTCTTTCAATCCGTGGCCCACACACTATGTATATCTTTTTAAGAACTCTTGGGTATGCCAAAATTTGTCAGCTTTTTGAGGAAAAGGAGTCTTTCTTTTTTGAATTTGTCTCCCCAGCAATTAGCACAGTGCCTGTCATGTAGTAGGTGCTTAATAAATATTTATTGACTTGACCACACTGATGAAATCACAGGTCCAGATAAAAATATATACATACATACATAAATATATATTATTTATATATTACATATACTCATATACATTCATAACCATACAATACACATGTATTTCAAAGATCATAATTTCATTGATGTTTATATTCCTACCTGAGCAGATTGGAATGCCTTTACATGTGAGGAGACACTATTCAAGAGTTTCTTTGGATGAAAATAACCATCACTTTATGTCAAACTGGCTGGGTGGGCTCCTCCAAATTTAGTTCAATTAAACAGGGAGAACGTGGTTCATCCCTGGATCTGTGTTTGAAAACTTTCTACCTTGACAGAACCTGCCAGAATTTGTATTTCATTGGCATAATTTTTTGGAACATACTTATAGAGAGCATTGAGGATGGTAATCTAGTTGCTGAGAGACCTTGAGACCATATAAGAATTGGTTAAAAATAACCGATCTCTCAATCAACCAGCACTTAATAACCATCTGCTATGTGTCAGGCACTATGCTAAGTATTGGGGTTACAAAGACAAAAATGAAAAAATCCTTGAACTCAAGAAAACACCATAAATAAGCACATAAATAGTGTTCCAAAAGTCTTGTTGCAGTTTTAAGTCTAATAAGTTTAATGTCCAAGTTTATTGCTGTTAGTTGTTTCATTCCTGTCTAACTCGTTGTGACCACATAATAGGGTTTTCTTGGCAAGTATACTAGAGTGGTTTGCCATTTCCTTTTGCTGATGAGGAATCTGGGGCAAAACAAGATTAAGTGATTAGCCCAGTATCTGAGGCCAGATTTGAACTCTGGAAGATGAGTATTTCTGACTAGGCCTGGGACTCTATCTACTGAGTCACCTGACTATTTAATAAAAGAGAGTTTTGGGTGGGAAGGCATTAGTCCCAGGAATGGTGGGTGGGTAGGGAGAGGATCAGGAAACATTTAATGTAGACAGTTTTGAAAGAAGCCAGAGGTTCTAAGATGTGGAAGTGAGGAGGGAAGGAAAGCCTTCCAGATATGGAGGTTAATCAAAGCAGAGTCATTAGAGATAAATGATGTGTTATGTAGAAGAAATAAGCATGGCAGTGTGGCAGCCTGGTAAATATAGATGAGAATAAAAAAATCTGAAAAAGTAAGAAGGGACCAACTAGTGAAGATCTTTAAATGTCAGACAAAGTAGTTTGTGTTTGGCCCTAAAGGTAAAATCTGAGGAGGGTAAGGTTCCCCCCTCCCATTTTACTTGGGGGAAGGGAAGGGATAATTAAAATTGCTTCCAGGAATTTATAGATTGTTATGTACAAGCAGGATTAGACTTGTTATAGTTGATTCCAAAGGGAAAAACTAGGAACAATGAATTGTAGAGAATCATTTTTAGGTTTGCTGAAGGAACAACTTTTTCTGTATAAACAGGAACCTATATAGGCTACTTCAGGGTGTAGTGAGGTTCTCTTCCTTTGAAGCCTTCTAGGGAAGGGTTGGTTGACCATTTTGGGGGGAAACATTTGAAAAGGAAGAATTCTTGTATGGCTGAGTTAGATTAAAAAGAACTCAGATTCTGTGACATAGTTGTCTGTTCTTCATGTGACTTCCTGTTGCTAATACTGATCTCTATTTGTATAGGTGTGGTTTGAGAAGACCAATATTTGACCAGTAAATCTTATCCCATCAGCAACATGTCAAGATTAGATCAGTTCTGGGGATTGTTAAATACTTCTTTTGGCCCAGTCTCTCTAACTATAGTTAAGATCTCAGTATGTCAGGCCCAGAATTAGGCTGCCCAGATTTCGGTCCTTTACCTGTTGGACCGGATAGATCAATAGAGATGAATTTTTAGAAGGAAGTGTGTGTATATTTATAAAGGCATTATTTCTGGTAGTTTAGGTCAACTGTATGAAACATTATATTCAATAAAGGCATATAATGAGATGGTGCATTTCCATTTGAAGACATTGCTATTTCTGTAAAAGAATGGGTGTTTAAAAATTCTTTTTTTGGGGCTTCTCAGTGGCTTTGACAAAGCAAAAACTAAAACTCCCAAAACCTATCATCTGTCATTTTCTTCCCATGGGCTATATATGAGCTTTGAAATATGCCTTCAAAATATGACACATAAAGTATTTTTCTCTACATGCCTGTATTTATATATTTGTATACATAAAATATATATGTATACATAAAAGAAGTTTTTTTCTGATTTTGTGAGATGCAGCATACTGTAGTGGAAAGTGATATGAATTTGAAAATAGGATGATCTGAATTGAAATTCTGGCCTAAACACTAGCTGTGTGACCTGGGAAAATTTAACCTCTTTATGCCTTCGATTCTTTAATTATAAAATGGGGATTGAACTCAATGATCTCTAATGTCACTTCCGTCTCTAAATTTAACATCCTTTGCTTTCAGTTCATCTGTAAATGTGAATAAATATCAACAAGAATGCTGGAATGATAGCTTCTATTTATAACAGATGCTCAGTCAAAAATTTTGACTCAGAATTTGGGTTGGGTCACTCCTAATAGGAATCACCTATTGGTGAACTATGTTCCTTCATCCTTATTCTTGATGCTACATTTGGACCCAATAAATGAAGTGGAAAAGCCTCTTTCCTCAATGTCTGGGGCATGTACAAAGAGTCAATGGTGATGATGACTCTGCTCCACAGACCACTAAAGGCCTGTTGGTGATTACAGATCAGAAAGAAAATATGCCAGAGTGCACCTGTATTTATGAATAGAATTGGTCACTGAGTGACCCAGTCTAGAGGTGCTAAAAAGGGGAAGCATTATTTTGGCTACAAAACTATGCTCACTGCTTTGCAAATTTGTTCCCCTGTGGTTTCCCTCCTGTGTGGCTACAGCTGAGCTACCATCTGTCTAATTTTAATGGAACATGGGGCAAAACTCAAGTGGTTGAAGGATTTTTTTCCTTTTTTTTTTTCTTTTTCACCAGCTGCCCATAGCTGAAAAGGGAGATTAGAGCAAGGAGGGATTACTTTTCTAAAGACTCCTTAGCCTCCAACACTCCAGAAAATAGAAAAGTATCTTACAGGAAACACCCAGCTCAGGAGGAACAGCTTTAATATGCATTTGCCTTAGGTGACAAAAATGTTACATTAGCTATTATGATGTCTAACGTTTGCTATATGTTTTATATTCTATATGTTCTTTTGGAAGGATCTGATATACACACAGGAAATGGAAACATGACTGGGAATTCTTTGTTGTAAAAGAACAGAGAGTTCAAATTCTGAATTGTGCTTTTCATAATCTATGGTAGGAAATGCAGTCCCACCTCCTCCTCCCTCAGCCCTTTTTTATTTTTGTTGTGAACTTATAATTAGAACTATTACCCTGGAAAAGCTGTAAGGGACAGCTTTGCACATGAGATTAATGTATGCTGATCAAATACTGAAAGTGATAAATCCATTTATTTCTGTGGCTCTGAAAGCTACTATGTTTACTATTATCTTTACAATGGTGGAGAAAATATGGGTATGAGATATTGCATATAATCAGTCTCAACTAAAATATTGTTTTTTCAATTGTGTGCTTGTCTTTTCTCTCTTTTATTACTTATTATGAGGGATATTTACTCACTGGGTAGAGTAAAGAAGGATTTGTTTTGAAATGGAGGCAATATAAAGTTTAAAGTTACCATTTAAAAATTATTCATTTGAAGGCTACAATATGTAACTTTTTTTTTCTTTGACTACCCTGATTTGGAATTTCAGCTAGGAAGAGCCTTGGAGATAACCTGGTCCAAACTCCCTCTACCCCATTATTTTTCAGAGAGAAAATCTGAGGTGTAAAAAACTTAAATGAATGATGGTATACTTAGAGAACCCTAGAGATTCAACTAAAAAACTACTAGAAACAATTCACAACTTTGGCAAAGTTGCAGGATTCAAAATTAATCCACATAAATCATCAGCATTTTTATATATTACCAACAAAGTTCAGCAGCAGGAGATACAAAAAGAAATTCCATTCCAAATAGCAGATGATAGGATAAAATATTTGGGAATCTATCTGCCAAGGAAAAGTCAGAAACTATACGAACTAAATTACAAAACACTTTCCACACAAATAAAATCAGACCTAATCAATTGGAAAAATATTAAGTGCTCATGGGTAGGCAGAGCGAACATAATAAAAATGACAATACTACCCAAACTAATCTACTTATTTAGTGCCATACCAATCAAACTCCCAAGAAATTATTTTACAGATCTAGAAAAAATAGTAGCAAAGTTCATTTGGAAGAACAAAAGGTCAAGGATCTCAAGGGGATTAATGAGAAAAAAGGCAGATGAAGGTGGCCTTGCTATACCAGATCTAGAACTATATTATAAAGCAGCGGTCATCAAAACTGTTTGGTACTGGCTAAGAAATAGAGCAGTCGATCAGTGGCACAGGATAGGATATCAGGACAATCTAGGCAATAACCTTAACAATCTAGTATTCGATAAACCCAAAGACCCCAGCTTTTGGGATAAATACTCACTATTTGGCAAAAACTGCTGGGAAAATTGGAAACTAGTGTGGAAGAAATTAGGGCTTGACCCATACCTAACACCACATACCAAGATAAGATCTAAATGGGTTCATGATCTAGATATAAAGAGGGACTTTGTAAGCAAGTTAGAGGAACGTAATATAGTTTATCTCTCAGACCTGCGGAGATGGAATAAATTTATGTCCAAAGAAGACCTGGAACTCCTAATTGAACACCAGATGGATAATTTTGATTATCTTAAGTTAAAAAGTTTCTATACAAACAAAACAAATGCAGACAAGATTAGGAGGGAAGCATCAAATTGGGAAATCATCTTTACATTTAAGGGTTCTGATAAAGGCCTCATTTCTAAAATTTATAGAGAATTGTCTCATATATATAAGAATTCAAGCCACTCTTCAATAGATAAGTGGTCAAGGGATATGAACAGACAATTTTCAGATGATGAAATTAAAACCATCTCTAGTCATATGAAAAGTTGCTCCAAATCACTATTGATCAGAGAAATGCAAATTAAGACAACTCTGAGATACCACTACACACCCGTCAGATTGGCTAAAATGACAGGAAAAGATAACGATGAATGTTGGAGGGGATGTGGGAGGGCTGGGACACTAATACATTGTTGGTGGAACTGTGAACGGATCCAACCATTCTGGAGAGCAATTTGGAGCTATGCTCAAAAAGTTGTCAAACTGTGCATACCCTTTGACCCCGCAGTGTTTCTACTGGGCCTATATCCCAAAGAGATCTTAGAGGAGGGAAAGGGCCCCACATGTGCAAGAATGTTTGTAGCGGCCCTTTTTGTGGTGGCTAGAAACCGGAAACTGAAGGGATGCTCATCAATTGGAGAGTGGCTGAATAAATTATGGTATATGAATGTTATGGAATATTATTGCTCTGTAAGAAACGACCAGCAGGACGATTTCAGAGAGGCCTGGAGAGACTTGCATGAACTGATGCTGAGTGAAACGAGCAGAACCAGGAGATCATCATACACAGCAACAACAGTATTACATGATGATCAATTCTGATGGACATGGCTCTCTGCAACAAAGAATTGTCTCAAACCAGTTCCAATTGTTCACTGAAGAAAACCATATACACCCAGAGAGAGGGAAATGAAATATGGACCACAACGTAACATTTTCATGATCTCTATTGACATTTGCTTGCATTGTGTTGCCTTTCTCTGATTCTTTTTTTT
>JAJPUD010018498.1:0-28572 GCA_023553655.1 Myrmecobius fasciatus | reverse complement strand
CTTCCTTCCTTCCTTCCTTCCTTCCTTCCTTCCTTCCTTCCTTCCTTTCTTCCTAGCAATAAGGGTTAAGTAAACTGTCTAGGGTTCTACAACTAATAAATGTCTGAGGCTGGATTTGAACTTAGGTCTTGCTGACTCCAGGGCTACTATACCACCTAGCTGCCCCAGGAACTTTCTTTTTTTTCTTTTAATTATTATAAAAATTTCTGAACTTATAGAGCAAAAGAAAGAAAGAAATATTTTCATATATGCAGCAGAATACAAAAGGAAGATTCTATTTGATATTATCAAGATCTTTTACTATTGAAAAAAAATCTCCAAAAACTGTAATAGTTTATTTTTAAATTTTTCTTATTTATTCATTTTAAATATTATTTTTGAGTTCCAAATTCCCCTTTTCTCTTCAATCCCTTCCCACCCATTAAGAAGCAAAGCAATACATCAATTATACATGTGAAATCATGCAAAACATATTTCCACATTAGCCATGTTTCAGTAAAAACAAAAAAAGTGAAAAAATACTTTGACAGGATTTATCATATTTCTCTCTAGAGGTGCATACTATTTTTCATTATGAGTTCTTTGTAATTATAGATTATTATACTGATCAGGGTAGCCAAATCTTTCACAGTACATCTTTCTTACAATATTGTTGTTACTCTGTATAATGATCTTCTCATTCTTCTTACTTCACTTTGTATCAATCGTTTTAGGTCTCAGGTTTTTCTGACCCAATTTAAAAAAAAAATTTAAATTTAAATTTTTATTTAATTTTCTCAATTACATGTAAACTAAATTCTTTAACAATCATTAAGGTTTTTTTTTTTGAGTTTTATAATCTCTTCCTTCCTCCCTCCCTTCTTTCCCATATAGATTATACATGTTCAGTCATGCAAAACTGTTGTTTTAATTTTAGCATTGTAGTGAAAGAAACCATGAAACAACAATAAAACCCTCAAGAACAATAAAGTTTTTTTTTAAGTGTGCTTCATTATACATTCAGACTCCACCAATTCTTTCTCTAGGAATGGATAGCATTTTCATTATAAATCTTTCAGTGTCATCTTAGAACATTGTATTGCTGAGACTAGCTATGTAGTCATTCACAGTTGATCATCATATAGTATTGCTGGTTCTGCTCATTTCACTTTGCATCAGTTTTAAGTCTTCCCAGGTTTTTCTGTAAGCACCCTGCTCATCATTTCTCATAGCACAATATTCCATCACAACCACATGCCTCAGATTGTTCATCCAATCCCCATTTGATGAGTTTTCCCTCAATTTTTAATTCTTTGCCATCATAAAAGAGCTGCTATAAACATTTTTGCACTTTTCCTTTAATCTCTTTGGGGTACAGACTTAGTAGTGGTACAACTGAGTCAATGGATAAGTTTTATAACTTTTTAGTTATAGTTCCAAATTGCTCTCCAGGATCAGTTTCTGACACTGTATTTTTCCATACCTCTTCCAACATTTGTCATTTTCCTTTTTTGTCATTTTAACCAATTTGACAGGTATGAGGTAATACTTTATAATTGTTTTAATTTGCATTTCTCTAATCAATACTGATTTAGAGCACCTTTTCATGTGACTATTGATAATTTTAATTTCTTCATTTGAAAAGTGTTTGTAGCCTTTGACTATTTATTTCTCAATTGGGGAATGACTCCTAGAAATGAGACTTTTTTCAGAGAAACTTGCTGTAAAAATTTCCCCAGTTTCCTGCTTTACTTCTAAATTTGACTGCATTGATTTTGTTGTACAAAACCTTTTTTAATTGCTTGTAATCAAAATTATCCATTTTACTTCATCTTTTCTTTCTGTCTTTTATTTGTTCATGCACTCTTGCCTTAGTCATAGATCTGAAAGGTAAAATTTTCCATGCTCTTCTAATTTGTTTGTGACAGACCCCTTTAAGTCCTTATTTTGATTTGGTATATGGCATTGAATGTTGATCCATAACTAATTTCTGTCAAACTGTTTTTTGTTTTCCTGACAATTTTTGTTAAATAATGCGTTCTTTCCCCAAAAGCTAGCATCTTTAGGTTTATCAAACAATAGATTACTACAGTCATTTATTATTGTGTACTATGTACCTAATTTATTCTACTGAGCCACCACTCAAAAAACAAACAAACCACTAATAAATTGTTTTGTTATAGGAATTTTAAACAAGTAAAGACAATAAAAGAAGATATGTAAATATATGTATGTATGTGTATATATAACAATTTAAAATATTTAAATGAGAAAAAATTTGCCTTTGTAGTTTTTAAATATCTACAATAAAACAATTGCTATGATCAGGATCAGGACCAGAAACTTCAGTTCCATAGAATGAATGATGGTATGCCCAATTTTGTCAGCAGTCCTCCTCAGAGATCTGGATCATCTGAATTAAAATAGTTAAGAGGTTAAGGGTCTTTTGCATGCAACTTGTTCCAGGGCCAGTTTTTGTTCCCAGGCCCTCCAGCTTTATTTTCATTGGAGCTACATTTAGGTAAAAGTTTACTTGACTTTTGAATCAGATTTTACTCTGAGGAGGAGAAATGTAAAATGGCTAATCAGTCCTATAAAAAAAAAGTTGTTTGCAAATGAATCAATGTGGTTTGAGTATTAGTTGCTCAACTGATTCTATTATATTTTATTGCTTGTTGTTGTGTTACTCAGTCATTTCAATCTGACTCTTTGGAACCCCATCTGGGATTTGTTGGCAAAAATAATGAATTGGTTTGTATTTCCTTCACCAACTTATTTTATAGATGAAGAAACTGAAGCAAACAGTTTTAAGTGACTTACAGAGTTGCACAGCTAGTAAGTGATGGGAATGTATTTGAACTCAAGTGTTTCTAACTCCAGCCCTCCTACTCTAGCCACTGTGACATATACCTACCCCCTTTACTGTGTGGGAACAAAATTTCCACAATTGATTCCATAAACTCGTTCCATAATTGATTTGCACTTTGGGTTCTTCTTTTTCTACCCCCCCTTTTCTTCCTTCTTCACTTCTGTAGAGTACCTCTTTAGAGTAGAGCTCCAAATGGACTTTTTTCTCAGAAATCTGAGGTGGATGGAATTGAAGCCCTAGTGAAGATGTCCTAGGTGAGGTCAGCAGAGAAAGCCTAAAGTATTGATAAAATTATTTCCTGAGCCAAGAAGGGAAGGGCATTAATGGGGACCAGCTCAGCCTTATAGTCCCACCCCTGTGGAGGTCTTGGGTAACTCTACCTTACTCTATCCAATCAGAAAACGCAGTTATGTCAAGCCTCTGAGGTTAAATTTCCCACATAAATATGTTCATGGCCCATGCCATCTTTGCTGAATCCTTTTTGGATTAGGCCACTATGGTGTTCTTTCTCATGATGTCTTTTTCCTTACTCCTTGCCCTGTGCCTCATGCTGC
Source organism: Myrmecobius fasciatus (assembly GCA_023553655.1). Classification (NCBI taxonomy): domain Eukaryota; kingdom Metazoa; phylum Chordata; class Mammalia; order Dasyuromorphia; family Myrmecobiidae; genus Myrmecobius; species Myrmecobius fasciatus. The sequence goes on along the minus strand of JAJPUD010018498.1, from coordinate 25,170 downwards.
CTTTCTCCTTGTTATAGCTAACTAACTTTTTTAGGGTGCTAAATCCTTTTAAAGATTTAATCTGCTAGTTAATAGCATATTTCCATCTCATAATCTATTCCCTTTTCCCTGATTAATTGTGACTTCCACTAGAATTGTTAAAAATCTTTTCCTTGCTAAATATATGCTCTCTCAAACCTATTTCATATTTGCCACTCAGTATCCATTTTACCTTTTCATTTTTCTGTAACTTCTCATAAATAGATGTACCTTTTGGCAAGGAGAAAGGCCCTTGTGAATTCTTCACATGTGAATTGCTACCAAACCTCATCATTTGGTACTGAACCTCAGTCCCATCATTTAGTACCAAATGCTCTCCCTAATCTCATCACTGGGCAATCTAGTTTACATATTAAACAGATAGGAAGTCTGAGAATAATGAACCCAAAGTAAGTATCAAAAGCACATAAAGGACAAAAATTGGCAAAAGTTTTTAGGTTCTGTAATCTCACTCAAGCAATGTCTTGTTAGCCACTATGCTAGATATTTTTAGATTAGTCATATCACTCAATAGGGCCAATTGTCAGAGCCCAATCCATAAGAAGATAGTCCAAATCTGGACCTACTTTAAAAAAAAATATGTTTTTTTTTCCTTAACATCACCATCATCCCCATTTCCTATCCTAGAATTTTTGTAACAAAGGGAAGAAATCAGGTAAGCCAGACCAACAAATATAACATACATATTTGTTATTTGTATCTACCATATTTTGGCAACCATTATCCCCTCATGTCTCTACTGAGACGAAGATGGAATGTTTCATCAACTGTCTTTTGAGCTAGTTAGGTGAACCCTTTATCAATTTTGTGGGTTCTCCAATTAACTAGACAAGATCATGGAATATGACTTTTTGGAGGTATCTGAGGGGTACCCCACCATGTAGAGCAAGAATGCCAATTGGTGTCTTGCTGAATTTCTGATGATTGGTTGATTGATATTTTGGGCACAGAAATTTGTTAGAAGAGCATCCTATTGTGTATAATAATGAGTTTACATGCAGGTTTCCTCTTTTTCCTCTCCTTCCCCTCCCCCTTCCTTGTCCTTTTTCTTTCTTCTCTCTTAAGTTCTATCACTCTTCAAAAGTTTGAGTATGGCCCAACAATATACTGGATCTATTTTCTAGCTAATTTAGCTAAGTATGAAGAAATTGGTTGCTTGGTGATGATTTTAGTTGTTCATGCTAACCCATGAAACAAAAACAAATTAAAAACAGTCCTAAACTCAGTGAAACTCCTTTTGCTTTAGCAGTGGCAGAGACTGAGTGGTGGGAAAGAGGCAAAGGATAATAAGAACCAGACCATTTTTGGACCATCAATTAAGTTTAATTTAACTGTTGGTGAAAACCTTGTTCAATAATCAATGAATGGACATATTGTTAGAGAAACTGAATCATATCAATCTTAACATTCTTACAATAAACAAAACCAAAAGATAGAAGAAAATTATAACAAAATGGAAGGATGATTTGCAAGTATTTCATAGAGAGTTAAAGAAAGGTGTCATTCAAGTACCAGGCCTGAAATCAGGAGAACCTGGATTCAAATCTGGCCTCAGGCACTTACAAATTGTATGACTCTGAGTGAGTCACTTAACCCTGATTGCCTCAAAAAAAAAAAAAACCCAAAACCCAAAACAAACAAAAAAATCCCAACAAAAAATAAAATTAAAAAAAAGAAAGCAACTTAAAAAAAATTTTATTAAAACTTTTTATTTGCAAAACATATGTATGGGTAATTCCTAAATATTAACACTTACAAAGCTTTCTGTTACAAATTTTTTCCCCCCTACTCCCCACCTCTCCCCTAGATGGCAGGATATCCACTACGTGTTAATTATGTTAAAATACTTGACAAATCGAATATATGTATACATATTTCCACACAACATTTTTGTGCAAGAAAAATCATATCTACAAGAAAGAAAAATCAGAAAAAGGAAACACAATGCAAGCAAACATCAATAGATAGCAAGAAAATGTTATGTTGTGGTCCACATTTCACATCCCTCTCTCTGGGTATATATGGCTTTCTTCACTGAACAATTGGAACTGGTTTGAGACATTTCATTGTTGAAGAGAGCCATGTCCATCAGAATTGTCATCATATAGTTTTATTGTTGCTGTGTATAATGATCTCCTGGTTCTGCTCACTTCACTCAGCATCAGTTCATGCAAGTCTCTCCAGGCCTCTCTGAAATCGTCCTGCTGGTCGTTTCTTACAGAACAATAATATTCCATAATATTCATATACAATAATTTATTCAGCCACTCTCCAAATGATAGGCATCCATTCAGTTTCCAATTTCTAGCCACTACAAAAAGGGCTGCCACAAACATTCTTGCACATGTGATTTGCCTTTATGATTTCTTTGGGATATAAGCCCAATAAAAACACTGCTGGGTCAAAGGATATGCACAGTTTGATAACTCTTTGAGCATAGTTCCAAATTGCTCTCCAGAATGGCTGGATGCGTTCACAGCTCCACCAACAATGCATCAGTGTCCCAGCCTTCCCACATCCCCTCCAACATTCATCATTATCTTTTCCTGTCATTTAAGCCCATCTGACAGGTATGTAATGGTACCTCAGAGTTGTCTTAATTTGCATTTCTCTGATCAATAGTGATTTGGAGCACCTTTTCATATGACTACAAATAGTTTTAATTTCATCCTCTGAAAATTGTCTGTTCATATCCTTTGATCATTTATCAATTGGAGAATGGCTTGAATTCTTGTAAATATGAGACAATTCTCTATATATTTTAGAGATGAGACATTTATCAGAACCCTTAAATGTAAAGATGATTTCCCAGTTTATTGCTTCTCTCCTAATCTTGACTGCATTGGTTTTGTTTGTACAAAAACTTTTAAACTTAATATAGTCAAAATTATCTATCTGGTGTTCGATTAAGAGTTCCAGTTCTTCTTTGGACATAAATTTATTCCATCTCCACAGGTCTGAAAGGTAAACTATATTACGTTCCTCTAATTTACTTATAATATCACTAAAAGAAAGCTATCTTATTAGAGCTTTTCACAGAGCACTTAAGAAAAGCCCTTTCTAGACAAGGTCATGGAATATGACTTTTTGGAGGTATCTGAGGGGTTCCCTACCATGTTGAGTAAGAATACCAATTGGTGTCTTACTGATAGGACACAGAGAATTTCTGATGATTGGCTGATTGATACTCTAGGCACAGAATTTTGTTAGAAGGACATTTAAGTAAAGCTTAAGAGTTAACTTGGACACAATAGCTCTATTGGAGCATGGATTCCCATGCTTGCCATGGTGTATAGACAAAGCCAATTTTACTTTGCCTCTCAGTTTCAATTAATTCCTCTTAGTTAACTCTTTCAGCTGAAAGTTCTATGATCTTGTGATTGTAAGAGCTTATATTTGGGCCCCATTAAGACCTCAGACATTACTAGCTGTGTGACCCTAGGCAAGTTATTTAATTTTATTTTCTTCAATTTACTTATGTATAATAAGGACTGGAAAAAGAAATGGCAAATTATTCCAGCATTTTTGTCAAGAAAACCTCAAATGGGATCACAAAGAATTGGTCACAACTGAAATGAACAAATTACAATAGCAATCGACAACTTGTTTCCATATTTGAAAGAAGCATAGAAGGGGCAGCTAGGTGGTGCAGTGAATAGAGCACCAGCCCTGAAGTCAGGAGGACCTGAGTTCACATCTGGTCTCAGACACTTAACACATCCTAGCTGTGTGACCCTGGGCAAGTCACTTAACCTCAATTGCCTCAGCAAAAAAAAAAAAAAAAAAAAAAAAAAAAAAAAAGATGCATAGAAAACATTTCTGATTTTCACATATTTTCTTGTGATTTTTTTTAATTGAATTTTTTTAACATGTGGATTGTAAAAGATTTGGTGTGGTGTAAAGATTTCTATGTTCCTCATTTATCCTTGTTCCTTCCCTCTTCCTATATATCTTCCATTTTTAATATGTACTATCTTGCATTGTTACTATTTTGCTACTTTACTCCTAAACGATAAAGACTAAGTCACATTTCTTCTATATTCCTCTTAAGACCCAACACAGTGCTGGACTCATGGTAGAACTTTAGAAAATACTTGTAGGAGGGAAGGAAGAGAGGGAAGGAGGGAGAAAGAGAGAAAGAGGGAGAGAGAGAAAGGAGGAAAGCACAGAGGGAGAAAGAAAAGAAAAAAAGGAAGGGAAAGAAGGAAAAAGGAAGAAAGGAAAGAAGAAATGAAGGAAGGAGCAAAGAAAGCAAGGGAAGAAAGAAAGGAAGGAAGGAAGAGAAAGGAGAGTAATAAAAGGTTCTGGGATCAATCTCCCAAACTCCATTCTCGCTGACAGGCTGGGTCACCAGAAAATGATTAGCTAATTCTGTTTTCAAGATTCTTTGTGGAGTTGGGTGGGTAGATGAGGGTTCTTTCTAATGATATAACTCATGAGCCCCCAACTAATTATCAGTTAATATCAATTAGCCAAAAAGACTTAGAGACTTCAATAGTTCTTAGAAATAGAACCACTAAGGTGGTTCAATAAGAATGGTTATTTACAAAACATGTCCAAACCAGGAACACTTTCCCAGAGTTCATACAAAGTCCAGGGGAAATTAGGCTCAAGTTTCTTTGCACATGTGGCAAAAAAAAAAAAAAAAAAAAAAAATTACAGCTTTTCTCCCCACTCATCCAATTCTCCTAAGTAATTACTTTTAAGAAATTTGATTGACTGTATACTCTTTGACCTAGCAATACCACTACTAGGTCTGTATCCCAAAGAGATTATAAAAAAAATGAAAAAAAGACCTACATGTGCAAAAATATATTTAGCAGCCCTTTTTGTGATGACAAAATATTGAAAATTGAGGGGATACCCATCAACTGAGGAATGACTGAACAAGCTGTGGTATATGAATGTAATGGAATACTATTATTCAATAAAAAATTAAAAACACAACCTGAAAAGACTTGTACAAACTGAAGCAAAGAGAAATGAGCAAAACCAGGAAAAGATTGTACACAGTATCAAAATTTTGATGATCAACTAAAATCAGCTCTTCTCAGCAACACAATGATCCAAAACAAGTACAAAGGACTCACAAGGGAAAATTCTAACCATAACCAAATAAAGAACTGATGGACTCAGAATGCAGATTCAAGCATACATTTTCACTTACTTTATTCTTCCTTGTGTTTTTTTTCTTTTGATTTGTTTCTTCTATCACAACTGTGACTAATATAGAAATACATTTTTACATGATAAAAACACATATAAATTATGTCAAATTGCCTATATCAAATATATCATCTTCACAAGAGGGGAAGGAGGAAGGAAAAAAGAGAGAAAAATTTGGAACTCAAAATTTTGTAAAAATAAATACTAAAAATTTTCCTTGATATGTAACTGGGGGAAAAATACTATTTTTTAAAAATAGAAGTTTAGCTACAACTGTCCTCTTCCATAGACTGCAATGTCACTTAAATGTCATTTGATGATCTGACATGCTATCAAGCCCCAACAGAACTATTGAATCTTCTCAACCAATCCCAAAGTTTAATTTTAATTCATCTAATGTCCTGATATTTCTCCCCAATTTGATTAAATGGGTTCCTTGTACTTAGTTTATGCTTAATTGATTGCTTCAATAGATATATTCTTACCTGATAGATATCAAAGTGTGGGGCATTTTGTTAATTATTAGTTGGAGTAATCTATAGAGGTGAATAGAACTCTGGGTCGTGAGTCACAGAGAGATCTGAGTTCAAGTCCAGACTCAAATACTAGCTTCATGACCCTGAGCAAATCACTTAATCTCAGTTTCCTCAATTATAAAATAGGGAAAACATCACCTATTTCACAAGATTGTTTTGAGAATCAAGTAAAATAACATTCGTTAAAAAACAACAACAAAAAAGTGCTTAGCATAGTTACCTGAACATTGTAGGCACTATATAAATGTTTATTTCCTTCCCTTGACTAATTGCTTCATTCACTTTCCCTCCTCTCTTTACAAATGAATGAATGACCTCCAGAGTTTTCTAAGTTAAATCTGTTTACCACTTGTATCATTTTTTTGAACTTTATACAGGGAAGTAGAGATCACTTGCATTATAAATTCCATGAGGGCTTAGATGATCTTTAAGATCCCTTCTAGTGCTAAATATTATGACCTCATTTTTGCATCTCCTGAAGTATCCAGTACAGTATTTTACATATGCAAGTATTGAATAAGTATTTGTTGAATGACTAGATTAAATAAGTTTCTGATTAGCCTTAGCTACATAGTTGTATACTATTAAAAAGAAATAGTAATATTAAGGAGGCCAGATTGGGAGGGGGAAGCAAGGAATATCATGGTTTCTTATTATCTCTAGTAGAGCTACAGCAACTTTTCTATGGGTTCCTGATATTTTAAAGTGAAAAGGTAACCTTTTTTTTTTGTTACTAAAATTTATCAGATCCCTTCCTTTGTTTTTGAAGAAAACTATATTCTAAATATCCAGGGTGTATAGGTATCTATCTTGTTCCTAAAAGACTGGATAGTCCTTATTTTCCTTTTAATATTTACTTCCAATGTTATGAAATATGGATTGGGATAAAATGAAGCTAAGGACCTGAATAAAGGAAAAGAAAATATCCTCAGTGTAGAGGTCAAAAGGCAACAGTTAACAAATGGATTGAATCACAGCATCACCAGCCTCCCAACCAATTGCTTTCTTACATATTTAAAGAAATAATTTGACGTTGACATAAATATTAGGAAAGAGTAAGATGGATGGGTAGAAGTCAGTAAACCCTCCTGCATTTGATGATGTTATTTTGTTTTCATGTCTTTTAAATGTTACGATATTAGTGGTGCATCTTGACATGTTTGTTAATAAAGACACAGAGCTGAGCCAATGCATATTGTTTTTGTTTCAGACCATTGTCCATCCCCAGAGAAATGTTGCAAGCATATTGCATTTTCAGTTCTGATGAAACTGCAGTAATTTAAGCATTTTATGCAAATATGCTATGGTAGAAAGAATAGTGTGTCTTGTACTATAAATCTTAAGGTAACCGGAATCCTTGTTACTTCTTAGTTTTAACACATCTTGATAGGAGGCAATTATTTTGGACCAACAAATTACCTTTCAGAAAACTTTGTTTTTGCTAGAAATGAGGGACTTGTTTACTAGATCAAATTCATGGGTAGTTAATGACAACTGAATCCAGTTGGCCAATAAAGTCCAAATGGGACTAGAAAACCCTGACTTTTTACCCACCCCAAATTTGGTGATTTACATTCAGTATCAATTGAATATCTATTATATGCTCTGTAAATACTTCTGTGTTCTTCAATTGGAATATCTTTTTTTCTGCTGTAGGAAGTTGTTGAAAAGAACCTATCATTCTTAACTTTTTCCAACTCTAAGGCCCTATCTAGAGATTATTCTGTGGCAAAACTTCCTAGTTTCATCTCTTCTAGATTGCTCCATGGAGTGAATTCTAGCCAAGGCCAATTAAGGTGGATTCCTCTGATTACTCCCATTATATTCCCTCCCTCATGTTAAATATTTGTTATCCTCAGACTATCAACTGGGTTTATATACATTTAGCAATTTTGACTATCAATTTCTAAGCGTCTAGCAGTTCTTTTGAGTGTCTACTCCAATTCTCCACAGTCCCAACAAAATCTATGTGGCAGAATTCTTAATGACTTAATAAATGCCATGTAAATACTACTAGAAAATCCATTCAGGATAATTCTTAAATGTTTGCAATATCAACATTATTTATGAGACTCAGATTTATCATAACTTCTGTCTGAAGTTTATAGTCATTTTTAAATGCAGAGTTAAGCAAATGCAACATGCAATATCATATTACAATGCTTTTGAGTTTTTCCCAACTCAAGCAATTAAAAAAATTCTAAGAAAAAGAATTTTAAAAACTAACAAAAGGGAAATATAAAGAAAAGGGAAAAAATGTCATGCTTCCTCTCTGAGAGAAACTCTAATCCCTAATGAACTCATAGAAAATGTGAAATTCTGCTAACAAAAATCTGGGAACCCAAGACAGACAAGAAGTCATCCACTCACCCTCAGGAATGGTCTTGTATAAAAATTATTCCATGATCCTCTGAGCAGATTGTCAATTTCTCCCCCCTCTCCCCCAGTAGTTCCCCTTCCAATGCAAAAGGCAGTTTACATATTTAAGTGTCTCTAAATAAAATCTCTCCAGAGCAATTTGGAACTATGCCCAAAGAGGTATCAAGCTGTGCATACCCTTTGATCCAGCAGTGCCTCTACTGAGCCTGTATCTCAAAGAAATAAAAAAGGGAAAGGGACCCACATGTGCAAAAATGTTTGTAGCACCTCTTTTTGTAGTGGTAATAAACTGGAAACTGAGTGGATGCTGTTGGAGAATGGAGTTATGGTATATGAATACTATGAATATTATTGTTCTATAAGCAATGATCAGCAGGATGATTTCAGAGAAGCCTGGAAAGACTTACACCAACTGATGATAAGTGAAGTGAGTAGAACCAGGAGAACACTGAACACAGTAACAGCAAGATTATATGATCAACTCTGACAGATATGGCTTTTTTCAACAGTGAGGTGATTTTATCCAGTTCCAATGTTCTTGTGATGAAAAGAGTCATCTGCATCCAGAGAGAGGACTGTGGGGATTGAGTGTGGATCACAAGACAATACTTTCTCTTCTGTTGTTGTTGTTTGCTTGCATTTCATTTCCTTTCTCATTTTTTTGATCTGATTTTTCTTGTGAAGCACAATAATTGTGAAAATATGTATAGAAGAATTGCATACATTTAACATATATTGTATTACTTGCTATCTAGGGGAGGGGGGAGAAAGGGAAGGAAAAAATTTGGAACACAAAGTTTGCAAGGATAAATGTTGAAAATTATGCATATTTTTTTTGTTTGTTTTTGGTTTTTTGCTGAGGAAATTGGGATTAAGTGACTTGCCCAGGGTCATACAACCAGGAAGTGTTAAGTGTCTGAGCTAGATCTGAACTCAGATCCTCCTGACGTCAGGGCTAGTGCTCTAGCTATCCCCATATGTTTTGAAAATAAAAACTTTAATAAAAATAAATAAATAAAATCTCTCCAGAATTTCCTGAAATGCAAGAGATACTCCACTCTTCTCTGGTGGAACTATTTCTATTATCCAAGTTAACTTTCCCTCTAAGTTTTGTTATCTGCAAATTTGAGAAGAATGCCTTTTATTTATTTATCAAAATATTAATAAAATGTTGCATCTAATAAGGGAAAACATAGGCACTCTACTAATGACTTCCTTCCAAGTTGATATTAAATCATTAATGGCTTGACTTTGTATCTACCCATTGAACTAGTTTTGAATCCACACAGTTTTATTTGTTGAAATTATATCTCTATAATTTTGTCTAGAAAAACACAGAAGATTTTGATAATTGTTTTGTTAAAATCAGATAAATGATCAGGTAATACTTAATTTCCTTCTTTTGCTAATCTTGTAACCATGTCAAAAAGATAAATTCATAAAGACCTGTCCCAGATAAAGGTATTCATGATGATGGCTTCATTTTCTAGATACTCACTAGGCATCCATTTAATATTACATTCTAAAGTTTTGTAGAGAATGAAAATCAAGATAAATTATTTATATTTTGTAAAGGACACCCTCTTTTCCCCACCCTTTTTAAATTGTGGCATCTGATCTTATTTATCCTGTAGAATTTCTGTTTTCCTTGATGCTTTTATTATCACTGAATGTGGCTAAAGCACTATATTAATAATTTTTTGTTTGTAGTTTGGATATTTTTCATCTAGGCTTACCAAATCCTTCAAATAAACCTTTCCTTAGTGTCCCCTTCCCCCTCCTCTATCCCCTAGTTAATTTTACTCACTCTATTTTGATTTGGGTAGTGTCTCCTGCTATGATCTAGAAACCACTCTCTGCCTCTGGTCCTTCAGTTCATTTTCACTGGTCATTATCTCCAGTTTTTACATGACAAATTTGACTAATTTAGTCCATCTAGGTAGTATAGTGGATCGAGCACTGAATCTGAAGTCAGAAAGATCTGAATTTAAATCTGGCCTCAGATATTTATTAGCTGTCTGATCCTGAGTAAGTCACTTGATTTCTGTTTGCCCTCAGTTTTTTCATCTGTAAAATGGAGATAATAATAGTACTTACTCTCCCAGGTTTGTTGTTGTTATAAAGTTCTTAGCACAGTGCCTGGCACTTAATAAATGCTATATAAATGTTAACTATTTTTATCATCATCATTATTATGTGAAAACAGCCACAGCATTTTAAAACTTTTTTTTTGCTTGTTAGATATATGTTTGTAGATAACAAAAACATTCTAAATTGCTAAAGTTTTGAAGTTTGATAGAAGATTATAGTCTAAAAGAGATACTACTAAGCTGGGTACAGGAGACTGTCTGCTGCTTCTTATATACACAGCTATTGTAGTATGTAGACCAGCAGAATTTCCTTTGAGTGGGAAAAGAGGTTATATTAAGTCTTCTTTTCTCATATTCTTCATTTCATTGGTTCCTTACCCTGGGGTTCCATATTGGGAATGGTTTATTTATGGATCTAGTGTAAGAGATCCCCCCCAATGAAATACAATATAAATCAAATATGAAATGAGTAACATATAAATTATAATTATAGAAATTAAAAATGTAAAAAGTAACAACAGTGCACATTAACAGAATGATTAAATCAGAATTAAGCAAGTTAACTTATAACTGGCTAAAATTAGCTGGGAGGCTAACATTTTAAACCCCATTAGAACATAATATAATTTTGGAATAATGTGCATTAGACATTTTATATTTTATCTTGGGACTGCATTGTTTATTCTTTAAATTGTGTCAGCCCCTTTTTCCTGTGTTCAGTCTCTCTGGTGCAGAAACTGAAATCACTTTAGTAGATGCTTTTGCCACCACAAACAGACCTCCAGATTTTCAAGCTCACAAGGTCATTTACTGAAGAAAAATAAAACAATATGGCCAGGGACCCATGTGCAGATTCATTGATCTATAGCCCCCAGCTCCATTTGCTATGTGGATAGGATGTCTATCACCCTAGAATAGAGAAAGACTATTCCCACTCCTCACTGAAGTTGCATTTTGTTACCTAGAGAGTTATAGCTATGAAATTATCAACTGGAAGCTGTATTTTTCTTGTTCTTCTCCTTCTTTTCTTCTTCTCTTTTTCTTCTTCTTCTTTCTTCGCAATTGGAATTAAGTGACTTGCTCAAGGTCCTCCTGACATCAGGGTCAGTACTCTATCTGTTGGACCATCTAGCTGCCCCTTGTTGCTGTCACGAGGCAGGAGACAAGTTCTTTATTCTAGTGGATGTAGAACTTGGGAGCTGATGAGTAATTTTGCTTTTTGGCTTAAGAATTATGAAATATGTTAGTTTACTTTCAGATAGAATTATAAAATTTTAAAGTTATTCTTCCTGAACATATCTTTTGCTCTTAATTTGTTTGCTTTATGTTTGTAATTTGAATAATGACTTTCACAATAATAGCTTACATGAAGGTAGTGTTTTTTTCATTTACAAAAGTGCTTTCCTTATTACTTGATGAAGCAATATTAGGTTCATCCCTTAACCCCTTTGGCCATCATTTTTCTTATCAAAAAAATAGGAAGAATGGAGACCATGTAAGCAATATGAAATGAAAATTCACACTTTTATACTCAATCTTCTTTTTATGTTGGGCTATGTACCTGAAAATGTTCTTTTTTTATTAGTTGGCTTTTTTTTTTGTATTTTAGTTCAAAATGAATAAATGTAACAAAAAAAAATTAAGACCAAATGATCTCTGAGGCTCCTTTTAGTTCCAAATCTCTAATTCTGTGATCAAGTCAAATACTCCTTCTATATCCAGATAGGTGAATATGAGCAATATAATTCCTGTTTTAAAGACTCATGTTCAATAGCTTGCCACAGTCATATGACTATTGAATGGTATCACTCATTATTTATATATAATTCATTAGTCTCTAAGCCCAGTCTTCTACTTATTGCTCTCCCTCTTTATATTTTAAATTTTTAAATTTAAATTTCTAAAGGGTACAGAGCTTAAATATTAGTGCCAGAGACTAACATATTCTTCAGTCAGTCAATAAGCACTTATTAAGTATACACTATATGATAGGCATTGGGCTAAATGATGAGGATAAAAAGAGAGGCAAATGATAGCTCCTGTGCTCAAGAAACTCATAATCTAAAAAGGGAAACGAATAGGAAACAAATATAAACTAATAATAATAACATTCAAAGGACATATAAACACATTTTTACATACAAGAAAAACTGCTGAAAGGATCCCACTCCATAGTCAAGACAGTTTCTGTTCTCTAATCAATTGATCTATGAATTTTCTAGGAACATAATCCCACAGAATTATAATGCCCCCTCCACTTAGCATATTGGGATCGATGAAATCTATTCTCCATAGAGACTGCAACACCCATTCCAGATGAGGTAAACTTTGATCTATCTAGGAAAGAATGTGAGGCTACAAGAGAATTGGACATTGGACCAACATGGTACCAATTAAGGGAGAGATTTGGGTTTGTTCCTCGTTGTTGAGGCATTGTTCTTGATGTGGCACTTGCTTCTTCAAAGTGACTCATGCAGTTCTCAATGTGAAGGTTTTTATTTGGAAATTAATTTTTTTTGTTCTAATAACTTCTCCAAGTTTTCTGTTTCAGTTAGTATTTGTTGCCATTCACTTCTTATTTTCATTTTATCCCTTTCTTGGGAAGGTGTCATGGCTATTTTAAAAAGAGGTGCCTTATGAGTCAATATGTCTTAGGGCTAGTCAACACATTTCCAGTTCTTAGTGTCATACAGTCAGAGGCAGCAACATTTCCCTTCCCCCTCTCTGGGCTAACTCACTCTAAAATACTTTCATAATGGAATATGCAAATTTCCTATAAATAAGGCATAACTATCACATGGCTCTTATTCACTCTCAATGTAATAAAAAAAATTCTGGACTGTAGGGATATACTCTTATAACTTGCTGCTATAGCTCCTGGGCCCCCACTAGTGTGTTTCCTATTTTCACCAATCAAAATGACACCATTTATCTCTCAAATATGAAAGATTTGCCAGCAAAAATGGAAGAAGCACCATGGCAGCAGTTACTCAACAACAAAGGCAAAAATAATCTGAATGTAACTACTTTGCCATAAAGCTGGGTGACACTTTCCTACTGATTCATGTAGCCTCCCTAAGGTGGGGTGAAATGGGTTCTTAGAGAAACCCAGCAGTGAAGCATATGACTGGAGAGACCCATGTGCCTGGGGCAAGTCAATTTAAGAAACAAACTGCAGCTGCTGAGCAGGACTTCCTTGGGTCTTTTCACTCTACAGCAGAAGGAAGCTGCTTCTCCACTGCTGTTGGGCTGCAGAAGCAGTGTTAAGATCCTTTGATAAAATAGTAGTATTAGTCTTTTAGTGACTAACAGTTCTCGTAAGCCTGGAATTTGCAAAGCTATGAAGGTCTAGACCTTGGGTTACAAGGAATTTTTCTCTTTATAGCCAGAGAGGACAGTAGATTGCAAAGTAATTAAGCCTCCAAGAGGTTTCCTTTCATTCAAGTAATAGGTGGCACTAAAGAGCAAGGCAGGTCTTCACTCACATGAGAGGATTTCCTTTTCTTCTCAGTATCAGACATTTTCTCTAGTCAGCAACTACCAACAAAGCCTCTTTTCATCTTTCTCTTACATTTCATCAGTCTAGCTCAATGAGGAGAGAGGGGAGTTTTCTCTCAGTTTTATTTTCAGCTCTTACCATAAGTTCTCTTCTCTTTCTCTGCTTTGGTCTCTGCTCCAATTATTCTGGCTTCTGTGGTTCTTTCTGTAGTTTCTTTTGACTTCTCTTTTCAGTTAGTTTCTACCTGCAGCTTCTATTCTTTAGCTTCTGTTCTGTGATTCCTGTGCTTTAAAGCAGTATCTATTGATATAAAGGAATTCACTTCTACTTTATGAAGGGAAACAAAAAAAAATCTATATTTCTAAGAGACAAAATACAAATAGTTATTATAAAGTAGTTTCACAGTCCCAAAAAGTACTTTGATGCAGAGCTTCCCAGTAATACACCCCAAAATCTTGAAAACAATCATTTTCAAATTAGCTGCTGGGAAACAATGCCTTCCAGTTCTATTTATATCAGTCAGTACTCTTCTCTCTAAGTTACTTTCAAATAAGTCTTCTTTGTACATTTTTTTTTCTTCAGTTGCTTTCTCTCAAATCCTTAAAACTATCTCAAACTGTTTTTTTCCTCACATGAATATCTTTTTTTCTGCCTTAGTCAGTAAGTAAATTGCCTACATAAGAAAGGGACTCCCTTACAGTAGTCGGGTCCAGAGCAACATCCTTCATCCTATAAGGGCCTCTATGAAAAGCTCTCAATCTACCTTTCTCAGCTGGAGATGCTCTGCTAATCTAGTGTGACTTAATTCTATTCAACTCTTTTATCTGAGCTCATGTCTTCATTGCAACATTACCATACAACAGTAAAATATTAACTGATTTCTCTTTGATATGGACTCAGAGAAATAGGAACTTAGTGAAGGGAGAGATAAGGATGAATTGGAGCATCTTGTCATAAAATGAAAACAGTCAGGCAGAATAACTACTAATTGGAGTGGGGGAGGCCAAAACTCTTTTCTTCATGACTTTCTAATGCTTATGCAATGTTTTATAAATGAATTAAATGCTGTAACTCAAATTCAATATTGTGGGATAGGAAGAAAATATCAGGGGAAACTTCAAGGGACATTTTAGAAGTTAAAAAAGCTCAAATAAGTAAAAAATCCAGTAGTACTGGGTATTCAAATTGGATACTTCCGGTGGGAGGTAGCATGATACAGTGGAAAGAGTGATGGCATTGGAAGCAGAACATAAGGGTTTGAATCTTACCTTTGCCACTTAACACTTGTGTAATCTTGAACAAGTCATATTACCTTTCTGGATCTCAATTTTTTCACATGTAAAATCCAAGTGTTGGATTAACTGCCTTGTAAAGTCTCTTAATTCTATGATTTTAGAATCTACTGGTTTACAAGTCAAGGTAATGGGATTATAGATTCAGAATTGGAACGGAGTCCAATTTCTTCTTTTTGCAAGTAAAATAAATGAATCTGAAAAGAATTTGATAACTTGCTCAGGATCACATAGATAAGTAGATGTTTAATTTAAAATTTGAATTCATATAATCCTAAATCTAAACCTACCTCTCTATCCAGTATATCATTTAACTAGTGGAAAAATTCCAAAGAATATTAAAATGGAGAAGAGACATGACATAGCTGTCATCCTAGTCTAGTAATTTCTTTCTTTTTTTCCGCTTTTTGCTGAGGCCATTGAGGTTAAGTGACTTGCCCAGGGCCACACAGCTAGGGAATATTAAGTGTCTGTGACCAGATTTGAACTCAGGTCCTCCTGACTTCAGGGCTGGTGCTCTATCCACTGTACCACCTAACTTCCCTCTAGTCTAGTAATTTCTAAGAGATCATTCTTGATGCCAGGGAAGACTTTTATTTGTTGGCTAAGTGGACCCTACTGGACAAGTGGCCTTATAAAGATGGGATGTTTTGCCAAGACAAACCCAGAGAAAACATAACTTCTTTTCTTAACACAAGATATGTTCTATTGAAATTCATAGTAAAAATATTTATTAAGCAAAAAATTGTGCTAAAAAATGAAAAGAGGAAGAACAATTATAATAGATAGCATTCATATAGCATTTGCTATGTGCCAGACACTACATTAACTACTTTAAAAATTATTATCTTATTTGATCCTCTCTACAACCTGGGGAGTAGATACTATTTTTATCCCCATTTAATAGAGAAGGAAACTAAGGCAAACACAAATTAAATTAGGAAATATCTGAGGCTGAATTTGAACTCAGGCCTTCCTGACTATGGGCTTGAAGCGCTAGCCACTCCATAGGACAATTCCTATCCTCCAGGAGCTAACATTTTGTTTCTTTCAGTCGCCCCAGCTCCGCCTTCTATATTGCCTCCAGCCGGAGCTGGGAAACTTGGTCCATTCTAAAGGCCTTGGCTAGTCCTACCAAACCTGGGGTTAGGAAATGTGCACAGTATAGTATACTTAGCAATGAAATGGGAAGCTCCTCCCATATTAGTCAGCTGGGCTTCATGAAGCACAGAGATTCCTTGATTGCATTAATTTGTAGTGTAATGTTCTGACATGTGCCAACATCCTCATGGTTGTAATTTATAAATTATTCCTCAACTGTGATTAATTATTTGTCCAGGCTAATTGTTGGCATTAAATCTTGCCTGGTCACAGTGTTTTAAAGATTAATTTAAACCTTCTATCTTTAAGAAATCTATATTACCTTCCACCATGAAAAAAAAAAAGAGAGAGATTTAATGGATTTAGCTTGTTCCCATATGTAGTAGCTAAAGTTATAATTAGGTTTGTGCAAAGCAGAAGCATAGGCAGATGACGCCTTTGGAGAACCTTCTCTGCCTTGCTGGCTAAATCTTATTGCAAATCCCATTTTCTTTGCTCCCTTGTATTAATTTCTGGATTATGTGTTATTGCTCAGAGACCCCCAAGCCTCTACAATGCCCCACCTTGATAATGACATAAATCTTGGCTGTATATTTGGAGACAGGGAAGGGAAAGCCTCATCCCCAAAGGCAGAACGATATTCATTCAAGTACAGGAAAAGGTGAAAGAAAGATTTCCTTTGCAAAGTTAGATTGTTCAAGGGCAGAAATGGCTCTGGGAAAAGGAGGCTGTTTGTAAGTGTATATAAAAGGTCACAGTTTGTGTATACTGCTAATATCTCTGCTCCACTTTTCCAGGAGTGCATTGACCCATATCTGACCAATAAGATTCTTGAACTGTCAAGTTTATTTTACAGGCTGAGGATGGAGCTATGGTGTGGTTATTAAGTCTATATAAGGTGAGAAATTAAGGAAGAGGTGGTATCTCTATTTATGAATTCATTCATGGAATGATTATTCCTTTCCCTTGAAACAATCATCCTCACTTTTCTGCCTAATGCCTACAAGGACCTTTGCTGATCCAGTAAAGAGTCAAAAAAATAATGATGGTGATAATAATACCACTACTGATGGTTAATAATAATAACAATAAAAATAATACAAAAATCTCATTTCTTCCTAATCCTGGAATGGATTTTCTGATGATGCCTTGAAGGTCTTCTGCTAAATATTTGAAAGGAGAAATGATTCTTGAATTGATTGAGAGACTGCCAATCCACAAAGGAGAGGAAAGGAACTTCAATTTGTTGGAGGAATATATTGAGTAAGATGGGTAGTAAGAGGTAAGATTGAGCTTCTTGAATGGGTACCAAGATGCCAAAAGCTCAGGTATGAGGGGAAGCTGGCCCCTCCATCATGTTTCTTGATATAGCCTGTGCCCTTATAGAATAAAGTCTATAATCTAACTCAGGTTAAATCTTCCCTTGCTCTCAGAAGAATTTATTTGCTTTTGTATATTCTTTGGT
The DNA here is from genome assembly GCA_023553655.1 of Myrmecobius fasciatus. Classification (NCBI taxonomy): domain Eukaryota; kingdom Metazoa; phylum Chordata; class Mammalia; order Dasyuromorphia; family Myrmecobiidae; genus Myrmecobius; species Myrmecobius fasciatus. The sequence goes on along the minus strand of JAJPUD010018498.1, from coordinate 7,603 downwards.
ATATTATAAACTGTAATTTCCTTGCTTCTGTTTATTACTTACTTTCTTTTTTTCTTTTTCTTTTTCTTTTTTTTTTTTTTTTGGCTGAGGCAATTAGAGTTAAGTGACTTGCCCAGGATCACACAGCTAGGAAGTGTTAAGTGTCTGAAGCCAGATTTGAACTCAGGTCCTCCTGACTTCAGGACTGGTGCTCTAACTGCCCCTGTTTGTTACTTTCTTTGAAAAAGAAGTCAGCTAATTTAATGGTTTTTTTGTGTAGCCAGCATTTGGGGAGGAAACAAAGCTAGTGATCATAAGACAAGTGCTACCCCTTTCTTGAGAGCAATAATGGAAGCAGCTTTTCATTTTGGATTCAGAATCATAATCCTATTTGGTGTCAGATAGATATAATTCTAATTATATAATAATTCTAATATTTCTGGAGGGAAATTTACCAAAACTTAATGGTGTTGGATCCTGGGTGCTCCATCCCTTTCAGCAAGGCTGTTGGAGGCGCTAATAAGATCTTCCTCCTACCCTTCAGAACAAAAGGAACCAGCTCTTCTCTGTCTTGCTGGCTAATTTCTATTGCAAATCCCATTTTCTTTGCTCCCTTGTATTAATTTCTGAATTAAATATGTGACCCTAGTACATAATAAATACTCAATAAATGTTCATTGTTTGTCTGTCTATCACTATCATGCTATCACGCTATCACTCTATCTGTCTATATATAATCCATGAGTCATTTCAGTATATTCTGATAACCCACAAATATCTTATAATAATAAATTAATTGTCTCTACTTTCTCTCCTTTTATCTCTCCTAGGCTTTGAAATTTGTCTTCTAACCCTCATTATTCAGTTGAAACCTTTGCTCCAAAGTTAGCAAAATCTTTTACTTGCAAATTTTCAGACTTCTATCCTCCTCAACTTATCTGTTGCATTTGATACTGATTGATCATTTCCTCCTCCTGAATACTCTTTTCTCTCTGTATTTTCCTGACATTAGACATTTTCTGGTTTTCCTATTTGTCTATATCTAACAATTCCTTCTCAGTATTCTTTTCTGGTTTATCATTCACCAGCTCCTATGTGTTTAATTATTATCTCTCTGCTGATGAATCCTAGATCTATATAGCCAGCAGCACAGGTCTTCCCTGAGCTTTAATCAAACATGCCAGTTGGCTACTGGGCATCCCAAACACAATGTGTACAAAACAGAATTCATTATATTTTCCCCAAAATGTATTACTTTTCCAAGTTTCCCCACTTCAGAAGTTACCACCATTTTTCTAGTTTCCTATAGTCATAATCTTATATATTCTTAACTTATTATTTTCTCTACCCCACTTGTCCAATCAATTTTTCAAATCTTGTTCATTGTACCTTCACAATGTCTCTCTCATCTGACCCCTACTCTCCCACAGTTATGATCTTAGTTTAAGCCTTTAGTACCTTTTGCCTAGATTCTTGCAAGAGTCTCTTAATTAGTCTTCCTGCCTTAAATCTCTCTTGCTGCCAAAATAATTTTCTTTAAATGTGAATTTGGCCTTGTCACTCTTACTGTCAGTCAACTCCAGTGGCTCTCTATTGACTCTAAGAGAAAAAACAAAATCCTTTGGTTGTAAAAAACCTTTTAAAATCTGAAGTAACATGATTAATCATGGCCAGATTCTCTGAGGATCAGGACTGTTATATTTTATTTCCCCTCACTATTCTCCAATACTCTAGGAGGTTCTAAAAGTCTCTCTTCTCTTATATTGACTGGGAAACTCCACTTATTATGTTCCCATTTTAGGGGATTTCAGTGATTCACCCCAATTTTATTTAACCATTTAACATCATATTAGCTTTTACAAAGTGATATTTACTTTAAAGAGAAAGTAAGAACAAACATACATTTTCCCCATCATATTACCTTGGTTTCTAGGGAGTCCATAGTTTAGCTCATTTCCTACTAAGCTTTAGTCCCAACAATGAAAGTCCAAATTCCTTTCTCTGAAGAGCTTTACTAAGATGACTGCAACACTTGGCTTAAATTTCTGAATTCCTGAATTTCCATGACTTGAACTCTATGTGAGAGACTTTGCAATTTGTTCCAATACAGAATGTCCATGTATAATCTGGTTTCTAGTCCCCTAGAAACAGGTCCTCTAGTAAATAGATGATGCTATTTTAGGTGGTCTAGGTTTGCACCGAACTGATTTTTCCTCTTTTTAAAAAATTATGTAATACTCCATCTCCCATTTCTGTGACTTTGCATTGGCATCTTCCATGATTATAATGTACTCCTTTCTCACCTTTGCGTCATAGAATACCTCTCTTCCTTTAATTTAATCTCTACCTTGTACATGATGCCTTTCCTATTTTTAGTATCCTAACTTCAAAATTACCTTGTGTTAAATTTTTTGTATTTATTCTCTTTATATATAGCATACATAGAAATACATGATATACATATTTATATATCTATATATATTGGTATATATATGTATATATATATTATTGGACTACCCTATTAGGATAATATGTTTCTTGAAAACAGAAATTGTTTCATATATATTCCAGAGTGACTAGTACATGGTAAACACTTAGTAACTGCTTGTTGATCTGTAAATACTTACTGATTGCACCATAAAAAATTAAGAACAAGATTTTACTAGATGATACATTTTAAAAGCCACATGAAAAGCAAAGCTTCCGAAGGGATGAAAATCATGTGAGAGCAGGAAGGAGTACATATCATTCCAGTTGTCCTGCCTCCTTCTGGAAATATACCAAGGATACTTTCAGTGAGCCTGTACAAGGATAGACTTTCTTTCTACTTTTAAAATTCAACTACAAAAGCCATCATTTTTCACTTTTGAAATTGTCCTTAGGACAATGAATATAGAAAGAGCTAAAAACAGTTAATAGATTTGTTTCAGAATCAGTACTTTTTGAACTCCAACAAAAAAAAGGAAATAGGAATAAAATGATGATGGTGATGGTGATTATAATCCTCTTAAAGCATTATCATTTTTGTGGGGTATAATCCAACACTAAAGTAAAGCAATTTCATTCAGGGTGACTTACCAAAGGTCTTTGCTACTATATAACTACAGTAAATGTGAAGGCTTGGCAGGAACCTTGATACATCAGTCAGTTGGTTTCTGTTGAGACTAATAATTGAATCAGTAAAACAATTTTCCCTCTCCCACAAATACTTTATAACTTTAGAATGAAAAGTAAATTAGTCTTTTGATTAGTCTTCCCTATGACTTTACTTACCATCTCTGTGACTTTTCAAATCAAAATACTGCTCCTTGGTTACCATTTCCTAATGTATTATTTCTTTGTATTAAATGATGAATAAGTCCTTGAGGGCAGGAATTGTTTAATTTTTGTATTTGTTATCCCGGTACTTAGCACAGGACTTGGCATATAGTATGGTCTTAATAAATAGTTTTTCTTTTTTTATTCATAGTTTGTTACTACTCTTTAAGACTATTTTCTTTCAGGGAAATCTAATGCTGAAAAAAAAGTAGAAAATGTACTTTTGTATGAAAGAAAATATTATAATCAACTGTTATCCAATTAAGATATTATCACTAATATAGATGGATATTATAATGCCTGGAAGGATTATAACATCTTTCATTTAATACAATTGATAAAATATGTTCCTGAACAAATATGGTTTTTGAGCAATTTTGGACATAAAATAAACTGTGGAATAAAAATAAAGGCTTAAATCACCTTGAAGAATATGTAGTATGACATCTCATATGTATATAAATAGTTTGATGAAATAAAAAGGCAGGAAATTTTTTTAAAATTTAAGATGGAAAATGTGAATATGAAGAAACATAGGTTCAAGGGGAAAATGAGAATCAAATTATATTGAAAACAAAGAGTTATAGGGCATTATAAATCTCTCAGCTCATTTGCACCTACTAAAAGCATGAGAAATTATATAATTATTTGGAGCCTAAGATTAAATATGATCTGATGACTTAGAGAAAACTTGGTGAGTTATTAATGAAGGATGAATAAAAAGAGATTCAAGAGATCCTGATTTAAGCCATTGAAATATACAGGAGGTAGAAAACAGAAGCTGAGGATTGTGTGTTGAAGAACTTAACAGAAAAGGAAAGAAAAATACAGGAAAACAATATATCAGAACTGTTTTAAAAACTAGTGATAGGAACAGCTTCTAATTCCTGACTGGAAAAAAGAGGTCACAGTTATAGCTATTACCTTCTAACATTACTTGGAAGTTAAGAGAGGCGATGCTTTTCAGAAGTGCATTGTTTTGTTTTGTTTTTACTATTTCATAGCCCTTCAATGTTAAATTATCATCTATAGTTATATAACTACTTAAGTCTGAGCTTAGCACTCATCTTCTAAGTCCCATTCCAGGTACCTTTCATTACATAATATGAGATAGCTCATTCTTTAGATGATGATCCTTTAGGAGTAGATGAAAGAAATTAAATGGTTTGGTAGTAATGATTGGGATATAAGAGAAGGGGGGGGACATTAAAAGCACTATTCTAATGCCCCTGATAAGTATATTATTCTCAAATAGTTTTAATTCCATCAGTGTTTCTTTTATCATGACAAAAGCTTTTGTTAGATCTAACAACTAATTGTTAAATTGTAGGAGTATATATTTTAACATTCTGAGGGAAAGCATTACCAAAATTATGTAATTTACAAAATAATTATTTTTAAAATTCATGCTTTTCATGATAGTATTTATAATTTTGTCCTTTTCATATTTCAATTCAAATTTGATTTTATTATAAACATCTACAATGAAAAACACAACAACCCAACAACAACAAGAGTTACCTCCCTTTTCCCCCCCATCCTCCAGGATTCTGAGAAAATTTGATTGTAACTACATAGTAGTCGCCTATCAGAGACTATCAGATTTTCAGGGGAGAGTGAATGAGTCAACCCAGAGAATGGATAGGTGTCGACTATCCTATTTAAAGGGTGATACTATGGGAGACCTTTCACATCAAGGACCACTCTAAGCACTTACATTTGTGTTATAATAGGATCATAGATTTAGAGTTGGGATAGACTTTAAAAATCTCTAGTAAATTTGAATTTGATTTGAACTGATTCTTCTTGATTCCAAGTTTAATGTTCTAACCACTGTTCCACTGAAGCCAATGTGATAAAATTGCTCCTATGAATCTAAGAAATATAAAAAACAACATCCAACTGGAGTCTGGTCCTACTCAAATCAGTTATGATGATTAGCCTGATGAAGAAAATACAGAGCAAATGTTATTCCTTCACATTCTAGTACCATAAGAAGGCAAGATGTACCAGAATAAATCAGGATTTCTAATATTTTATTTGATAGAAATGCTTCAGTTCAAAGAGTGCTTTCCACTAAAGTGGGCAAATCATGTGTGCATGTAAAATGAATCAAAGATATGAATGCTTTCATTAAGAACTAGCTTTATTATATCATTTAAAAATGTGGAACAGATCTTACTAGTTATTCTTTATATGCTTTTTCCTCAGTCCAAATCACAGTAAAAATATATTGTTGACCAATATAAGCAATTGTAAAACAACAAGTCATTCCTAAGCCTAGATTAAATAAAAAAGTGAAATTAAATCAACTTGCTTAAATTTGAAGAGAGAAAAATTGAAGACCTCTGGGTTATTGAAAAACTTCTCTTGCTAAAAAATTTAAAAAATATATATAACAAGGGGGAGCTAGTTGGCTCAGTGGATAGAGCACTAGCTCTGAAGTCAGGAGGATCAGAATTCAAATCTGGTCTCAGACCCTTAACACTTCCTAGCTGGGCAAGTCATTTAACCCCAATTGTTTCAGCAAATATCTATCTATCTCAAAAATTTAAGTTATTTTGTAAAGGAGATAGGCATACTTAAGCTGCAATTTTGAAAACTTATTTTTTGTTTAATTTGATGGCAAAAAATACAACTACGAGACTAGCACAAAAAAAGCATTTTAGAACTTCTATCTGCATAATTAATATGAATGATAAATGAATCTCTTAAAGTATTTAACAAAAAGCATAAAATATTTCAGAATCTATACCCAGAAGCATATGGTAAGAACCAGAAAAGGGAAGATTTGGAGAAAACAAGGTATACTGCTAAGGACAGATATCAAGTGCTGCCGTTTTATAGAAATGACTTAAGAGCTATTTAATAGCTATAAATCTATAGAAGAGCATTAGAAAAAAATACTTTAATATTTAAGTAGTACAGATACTAGAAAAATTGAGTACCACATTGTTGAATTAAAGGGAACAAAAATGTGAAAAGAAATTTAGAAAATAAGTAAAAATATGAAATGTTAGATTCTTTCAATCAGCAATATAAAGCAAAAGTCAAAAGTTTAAGGTAGATCAAGAAAAGCTAAAGCAGTAAAAAAGAACAAAATACACAACTAAATATCATTAAAAAAAACCTTTTAGTCAATATCAATGTCATTTCTCTTGTCCATTTTTCATTTTTTACTCTTAACAATTTAATTTAATGTGAAATCTAGTATGTTTCTCACTTTCAATTTTTAATTTGTGATTTTTTGTTTTGTTTTTAAAATACTTTATTCTTTTCAATTACACATAAAAATAAATCTCAACATTTTTTTTTAAAGTGAGTTCGTCTTTCTCTTCTTTCCCCATTCATTGAGAAGGCATCTGTATTCTTTAGTAAAGAAAGAGTACTTTCCTGAGAAAGTTATTGTTTGGTTTTTCTTTACTTTCTGTAAGGAAGTATTTTACCTGATGTCTGCTTATGCGTACGATTTTGGTTTGCAAATTGACAGAAGAGAGATAGTGTATGCTTTCCCTATGGGTAAGTTATCTTTCTCTCTCTCTCTCTTTCTTTTTTTTTTTTCCAAAAGAAATCCCACTTCACTCTTAACTGTGAAAGAACTGTCCCTTTCTAAGGAAGTGAACCTAGCTATGGTTTAACTCTATGGTAAGCCACGCTTCTCTGCCTTAAACATTTTTTAAAGCTCCTTGCTTTTCAAATTTAGGTCTCAATTTTTTTTTTTTTTTTAACAAACTTTTCCTCTTTAGCAATGGGTTGTATAAATTAGTTCCCAGGTACTATTCCTTACTCTTCAAAGTTGTAGTATTTTAGAATGATCCAATCCTTTGTACAATTCAGAGTGCTGATTAGACTCCCCAAGTCTAATCTAATTATGAATTATTTTGAAACCTCCTAATTCTTTTTTTCTTCTTTTCAATAATTTTATAATGTTCTTATTTTTATTCTTTGGGCTTATTTCTAAAATTAGGGAACTCCTAGTAATTTCTAGTTCTAAAACATTATACCAAATGATATCCATACTAAATTGACATTTATTTATTCTTTAAACAGTCACTACAATAAAAATAACAAAATAATTGCTATATGCAATTAATAAGCATCAAACTAAATAGCAAAACAGAAGTTTCAGCCAAAGCAGGCATTTTCATTTATAAAATACTTATTGTCCATATGCCACTTGGAACATTATGAGGGCCCTCCAGAAAAAGAAAGGATACCACAGCTCTGAAATTTCAAAGTTGTGAATTTCCTGAGAGCAGTTTCTGTCTTACTGTTATGTAAATTTGTATCAGTAAGATTACCAATT